>JAANDH010000337.1:170245-273668 GCA_011799765.1 Nymphaea thermarum
TCCATTAACATCCCTACAGTTTAGGTTATCTAGCAACAATTTACTGTTTTTTTATTATATATATATAAGTAAGGATTAAAATCAGATAGCAAGCTTTGTAGCTGGATGATTTTATTATATATATATATATATATATATATATATATATATATATATATATATATATATATATATATATATATATATATATTGTTATTAAAAAACCATTACGAGTGGTGCAATTAGCAACTCGGGTGTCATGCTTGCCACCATTTATTAGCATAATGTGCGCCTCTCCCCCTTCCCTGGGCCCTTGAATGCAAATTGCAAGGTAATCAGTTACATTTTAAGCAATTTTAATTCACAAAATATAGTCCTGCAGATTAGGAAGTGCACATTTTAAAATCGAAATGCTCAGCATTAGCTTATCCTCTCTAAATATTAGATCTGACAAATGAGGATCAGCATTGCAAATCTCTTGCCAAAACAGCAAATCACAGACTAAGGTGATTCCCTCTTATTTTATTTGATAAGAGATCTTCAAACTTTGAAATATATGGTTTTAAGATCAGATCTTCCTTCTTATCACCTTAGCCCGGGAGCGATTTTGTTGAAATATTAATTTATATATTTATTATTACATTAATAAAACCATGTCATATCAAATATTCTAGGTAAGATTTCTGAGTTGGATTGCAGGATATTGTGCTCATGAATTTCCTCTAAGATTTAAAGTCATTTACTTCAAAGATGCATGAATCACAAAAGAGTTGGTAACAAGTGTATTTTCATGGTCTAAAAGTATGAACCTATTTTAAAGAAAAAATAATGAATTCAATTAATAAAATAGGTCGTTATCGAGTGGCCGTAAAATTTATAATTCCAGTAAAATCTTACAGTTGAAAAGAGCTCCCCATAAGGTTCGATAATGAACTTAATGTCCGAGAGGTAGAAGTTTTTATTAAGGAGTTGAATTATAGTTTCAAAATCTTAACAATAGTCAAAATATAAATTTTCAAACTTTTTATATAGGCTAAATAACTTTTTAAAATTATATGGTTTTAAAAAAATTTAAGGTGGGGCCATGGGATCTTTTTTAATAAGGACATGGTGTCCTTATAATAAGTGTCTACAGAAGAATATGTGTTCTAATAAGATACTGCTGAAATATTATGTGATTGTTTTTAATACTTGATTACTATACTAAATTAATATTGTAATGCAAAACGACTAAACATGCTAATATGAGGGACATAGCATAGCTGCTCAGGCAGGCCGGACACAGGGAGGGTGTTCCAAGCACGGGCGGAGGGAGGGGGGGGCCGCCTAGGCCATGGCCCTACCTTGGTCAATGAAAAAAAAAACTTTTATATTGAAAAAAATATTATTTTTTAATCACTTTATGTATTTTTAGGATTTAAATTCAGTTTGGCCTTACCCGGATCCAAAAGTTGGACTGTCCTGGCTCCGCCACTGGTTCCAAGGGATGTAGTGTAGCTAGTTTGTTTGGCGGGTTGGTGAGAGATTGGTCATCAGTTCGATTCTCATGGACAATAATTTTCTAGACGGCAAAAAGTGGCAGACGCTCCTCTCAAATTGAATGGAATAATTGTAAGTTCACTGGATCCGGACACAACTTTGGACATTGAAGGTAGATGGAAGAAAGGAGGGCTTCGACCTTTCACTCGATTGATGAGATTCTCTTCCAATCACCCGAAATTGGAAGGAAGGGGTTTGTTGGAAACTTGGAGCTTAAAAATTTTTTATATGAGGCCGAATTAAAGTTTTTAAATTTTGACGCGAGCGAGTCAAATATCATTTTTCAAAATCTTTATATAAAATAAGCAAAGTTTTCTACAATTTACATATATATATATTTTTAAGGTGGGGTCAAGGGCCCTCCTTAGCTCCGCCCCTGTTCACAACATATAACATGCTTCCAACGAGGAAGGTCATTTATCGTTTTGAGATGTTGCTTATATGCAAATGATCTCAAGTTAAATTAGGGCTCCGTATGTAAATAACTCAAACTATAGACATTAGGCCAAATATCTGTTAAGTTTAGGATCCATTTTGTAATTTTCAGTTTGCGATAAGCGCTCAAAAAGAAGCGAACGGAACGGAGGTGGGGGAGAAGAAGCTATGTCGACGCCGGCGTGTCTCTATGCTCGTCTCGCGGGGATCCGGCGGACGCTGGTCGGTGATGCAGTCCGGTTCCTCGGCCGGCAGGTGCTTCATCTCTCTACGGAGTCCTCTCCTTCCTCCACTTCTTCAGCCAAGAAGCAGAGGGACACGCTCGGCAGGAGGATGCTGAGCCTCGTGTTCCCGAAGCGCAGTGCCGTGATCGCCCTCCACCGGTGGATAGAGGAAGGGAGGACCGTTCGTAAGTACGAGCTCAATCGCATTGTAAGGGAGCTCAGAAAGCACAAGAGATTCAAGCACGCACTCGAGGTCTGGCACTCCCTTCCTTTCCTTCCTCCATTTCGAATTCCTTCTGTTCCTTGTTCTTTCTATTTGTTCTGGAGTTTTTTTTTTTCTCATGTTCTTCAAGTATTGTGATACCACCATATTTTGTCATCATTTACCTGATTGAGTATCGTGTGTTAAGATCCTTTGCCGTTTGCTCATATTCTGGACTGAAATGTGCCTTCTATAGGTTTCTTAATGAACACCAATGAGAGGTAGGGTCCGTGATTTAACGGTTTGAGTACTCATTTTCAGGTAATTGATTTTTTTTTTTTTTAATTCAAAGAACCACACGAAGTTCATGGAGTGAGCACTGATCTGCATAGGTCGAAATTAGAAATTTTTATGTGATGTTTTGCATGTTTATGGTTATATTCTGCCCATGTAGATTTTTAGAAATTTATTAATAAAATTTCTCTCCTCATCCTGCTGAAAATAGCTTTGACAGGGAGGTCAGTATTGGTTAGTGTGAGGTTTTTCTTCTTGTTTTTTTTTTTTCGGTTGTTGTTATCCTTGTCATGCCAACGTGTGCTGTTTGAAACTGGTGATCCTTTTTTCCTCATGCATCTGTTTTGTTAATCACTAGACAACAAATATAGCATTCTCAACTCTCACCCTTTTCATTTTCCTGTGCAATTGTGGTACACTATGTGGCAAAAATCGTTAGTTGGTTTCTAATTGGTGCACCCCTTAAAAGCCCCAATGAGGACTAGGCGACAATGGAACAGTTGAACTGCAGTCAAAGAATACAGTTAAAATGAGCATGCATATGATCAAAAGATTCATCTAAGTAAAATAAAATAATATAAAAGTATTGATGATCATTACAAAGAATCACATATGATACAGTACATCAACATGTTCTTAAATAGATAGAGGATGAATGAACATAAATATATTTCAAATATATCCTCTCATATAAAATAGCCACTAGTTACATGGATCTTATGTGTATATCTCTCTCTCCTGAAAACACACACACACACACACACACACACACAGATAGTATGGATGAAGAGAGAGAGAGGAGAATCTTTTTATCCTAAACCTCATCGTCAATAAAACTAAAAAAAAAAAGGTATACTAACAAGTCAGGACTAGCGGGTTTAATTGGCTAGCCCATGAAGTCTTCCAGGGCCAGCCTAAAAAGTGGCCTAATATCAATCACCTAATTGACAACTAGGCTGACTACTCCCAGTTTTTTACTATGTAAGTGGTATAGGAATTTGTGTAGAAATGG
Source organism: Nymphaea thermarum (assembly GCA_011799765.1). Lineage (NCBI taxonomy): Eukaryota > Viridiplantae > Streptophyta > Magnoliopsida > Nymphaeales > Nymphaeaceae > Nymphaea > Nymphaea thermarum. Next base: position 173,931 of record JAANDH010000337.1, read on the forward strand.
CTGCTCGTTGTTACACAGTGGATGAATCACCATGTTTCTGCATTCTGCTATCAGGATGAACATATGCTTCCTATCTTGATGTTAGAAAAAGTTGAAATGGATCCAATCATATGCCTCTTTGTGAAAGTTACACGTATGTTGTTCATCCCACTTGGTATGATGTCTGATTAGTATGTCTCACAACTAGATTCAATGTAAAAATACTCTTCGTTGCAGATCTGTGAGTGGATGACACTTCAGCAAGATATCAAACTGCTGCCAGGTGATTATGCCGTTCATCTAGATTTGATAGCAAAAGTTCGTGGCTTGACAAGTGCTCATAAGTTCTTTGAGGATCTTCCTCAGAAGATGAAGGAAAAGTCAACTTATACATCTCTCCTCCATGTGTATGTGCAAAGTAAATTGTCGACAAAGGCAGAAGCATTGATGGAAAAAATGTTGGAACTTGGGATAGCAAAAAATCCTCTGCCTTACAATCATATGATGACTATGTACATTGCTAATGGAAAATTGGATAAGGTGCCTTTGGTGATGCAACAGCTGAAGAAAAACACAGTTCCTGATCTGTTCACATACAATCTCATGTTGAGTGCATGTGCCATCAGCAAAGATGTAAAAGGAGCTGAAAAAGTTCTCCTTGAGTTAAATGAGAGAATAGGGAATGGCGACTGGGTGACATACAGCACATTATCCAACATATACATCAACGCAGGGCTAGTGGAGAAAACCAGAAAGGCTCTAAAAGAGATGGAGTTGAGGATATCTTGCCAAGAGCGTTCTGCTTATTGCTCGCTGATGACCTTGTATGCTAGTGTGTCTAGTAAAGATGATGTATGTAGAATATGGAGGAACATGAAGACAACCTTTCGTAAAATGAGTGATTTTGAATATTCCTGCATGTTATCATCCCTTACAAAGCTAGATGATATTGAAGGAGCTGAGAGTATCTGTGCAGAATGGGAATCTGTATCCCCCACAAATGATGCTAGAATCCCAAACATACTTCTTGGAGCATATGTGAGGAAGAATATGTTGGAGAAAGCAGAGTCTTTTCACGAGCATATGCTACAGCATGGAATCAAGCCAAGTTACACCACATGGGAACTTCTTGCACTGGCTTCCTTAAAGAGGATGGACACTGATAAGGCCCTTGATGCATTAGAGAAGGCCATATCAAGTGTCACAAAGTGGACACCCAATGAGGAAATTATACAACTGGTGTTTGAAAATGTTGAGACTCTTGGTGACATAGAGGGTGTGGAAAAATTCCTAGTCATTCTGAGGGGTTCTGGCTATGTGACAACTGCTGTTTACAACTCCTTGCTGCGTACATATGCCAAAGCAGGCAAGATGCCTCTGCTAATAATTGAACGCATGAAGAAAGATAATGTTAAAATAGAAGAAGAGACCAAAAAGCTTCTTAAAATGACAAGCAAGTTACCTGTTGGTAAAGTTTCAAGCACAATTTTGTGAAGTATCTTCTTAAGTTCAATAAAATTGATGGTATAAGTTGGATATCTTGCACCTTGGAGATGCATCTACATGACCAAAAACGTCGTGCACAGAAGAAATTGTAAAATAAAAGATTGAAGTTAATCTTACAGAAACAGGATTTACCCAAAGTCTGTTGACTTTGTTCGAATTCTGGTGATGAAATGTCTGTTAAATTGTGAGATCAAACACCTGGAACTTCATATCAAGTAAAGCCAGTAGAAGTTGCTATCTTCAATGCTGAATGAAACTGGTGGCAGCATCCTCATCCCGCCATGATATTGCACTTGCTGTGAACAACAGATTTTGTTTTCACCTAACATGATCCTCTTTTCTTCGATATTAAAGTTTCCCTTGATGCCCTCCTTGATGGATTCAGTTGGACAAGCATGGTGGTTATGTGGTTTTCTGGTTCATGGTTACGTCCTTCCCATTTGGCTAGCATTGCCAAACAGTTGGGTTAAACTGTAGAAATTACTAACATCACATTCTTTTGGACTTTCCACACTTCAGTTTGTGTATTTGGCTGTATTAGTTTGTTTGGATATGTAAGTCTATCTTAAATAGGATTCGGTAAGCTGGAGGAATAACCCTCTCAATCTTCATCAATTTGATTTAGTTTTCGATACTTTTACTGGAATTTAAAGATCTTTTTAATGATGATGCGATGCTATCTTTTAAAAAGTGGAAATTGGTAGATCAGGTGTACAGCAATCAATCCTTACATCCCCTACAACTGGTGGAGTGACAGCCTCTAGGTGTTCCAGTCGGTGGAGCCACTCTAGGACGAAATTTTCAATGTGCAACCTTTTCACGAACTCAAGCAACAGGAAAATAAGATGCCTTGTCAGAAGATACTGGTTACTTATCTGTGTCCATTCATGGGCTACCGCATTCGCTTGTCCTGTCATGTTAGTTCTACAGTCGGAGCATGCCATATAACCTGAAAAAGCAGTGCTTGTACTCATATAAGCAAGATCTATTATGCCCAAGGCCATTCAAATCACTGAGTTCTGAATCTTTTATCTTTTGTTATATTTTGACATGCTGTTGTTGGTGAGGGTTTAAAGCCTTTTTTCCATTGATAATTACTCCTGATGGATCATCTCAGAGTCGGAGTTAAACATGACCTTTTCCATGGAAATACTCACACTAGAGATGATCTGTTTGATAAACTAACTGCCTTTAATCAGCTTTTGATTGCCAAGGATGAATAACATTTGAAATGGGTTTTCACTTAGACTGTGATCATTCTATTGTGAAACTGCTATATGAATGAATAAATCAGCTTTCAAGATTCAATGCACTTGTACATAAGAAGAATTTTGAAAGTAAAGCATAGACATTTATTTGAAAATATATAGTGTGGTTGTATAAGATTCAGTAGTTACCATCATATCGGGCTGTAGGGGTCCCTCGTATCAATTGGAGGAGGAAGACTGGGAAAAGATCTCGCAGAAAGTTGGTCGTCTACTAAAAACATAAACAAAACCAGACAATTCAGAGAATACCAAACAAACAAGTTCGACAGCATTTACTGAGGATCTAGTCATTCGATGGTGCTCCAAATGGTTCATCATCCCTCATATCTGTTAAGCTTGAAAGCAGATTTTAGATATGAATTGAAATCAATTGGCTGCCTGATGTTGTCGGATGACAAAATATTTAAAAATCATCAGCAAAAGCGCCATGCAACGGAATGACACAACGTGTTTGGCCGGTGAATCAAATGAATTTGCTACTAATTTGTCGGCCAATTCAAGCCCGATTTTAGTGAACGCTGGGCCAAGCCAAGCTTGCGGGTCCGTACACGCAAAAGCATTGTATTTGTGGGAGAACCGAGAGCGGCGTCCATCAATGTGACGGCTTAGCGGGTCGTGGACCTTGCTGAAGTTCAGTGGTCCAGATCTGGATTAATTTTACAATATTTACATATTCAAAGAGCTACCTATAATGTATATAAACATAAACTATGTTGATTGTGAAATTCTCGAACTTCTAAACTTCATGCTTATAATTATACCTGTAAAACATTGTATTATTATCAAAGTTTTTTAAGTTTATTTTGGTATCAAAGATCCAATGCTTCCGCGTTTTCATAAAATAATATTCTTTTTGACATTTAGAATTTGTGGATCTTAATCAGAAATGGAGTGGATGGTGGATCTGGTACAATTTTTTCTAAATTGAAATTATAGGGCCCGATTTGTTCTCTTATCTGTTCCAGTACGGGCCAAGATCGGGTCATACCCAGTTCATTGATGCTAACTGGTGATGGCAGGACGGTAAGAAGATCCTAAGTCAAGGGCTTTCGCCAACGGTCTGCTGCACGTTCAAAGCGCCAAAGGGAGGGAGGCACCTTTCCTTTCTTCCTCCGTTGCGTCTCTCTCTCTCTCTCTCTCTCTCTCTCTCTCTCTCTCTTATTCTTCTTGTTCTTTTCTTTCATTTCATTCCTATGACGTTCTTATTTTAATTTTCCTAGAGAATTGGGATTCTGATGTTTCTGGTCTGAATTTGGTGCCTTTTTCTGGGAATTTTTATCTCGTTTTTAGCTTTTAATTTTCCATTATCCAATTTCTGCTAAAAAATGGAGATCGACTTTGAATCTCTGGTGGAGGCCATGTCTGGTGCGGTGGGCTCCATCGTCAGCACCACCGTGCTGTACCCTCTGGACACCTGCAAATCCAAGTACCAGGCCGAGGTTCGAGCTGGCTCCACCCGGAAGTACAGGTACCCTCTCTCTCTCTCTCTCTCTCTCTAACTTTCGATTGTGAAGTACTAACATGATCTTTGGAAGTGAACTTGAAGGGGACTTGTTTCGGTCAGTTGCTTCGCTGTGGCATTTATTATGTTTTTTTTTTCATTGTTTATGTCTTCAGCTGCATAAATTCTTTTGATATTTTTTCCTATGTTTGAAGATGAGACCATAATTACTCGAACACTGTGAATTATTTTTTTCCTTTTTTAATTTGTGCGGGAGAAAGAGATTCTTAGTGAAAAAGAAAAAAAAATGATGATGGTAGTGTAATTTTTGTTTAATGGTGTAAGGTGATGCTGGTAGTTACCTTTATTTGGTGTATAGAACGAAACTGAGGTTTCTTAAGGAACAATGATGGATAGCGACGGCGGAATATGTGAATTTGGTAGAAGGAAATGCTTATGACCAGTTTTGTTTTTATGTGGAGTGAAATCGATGTGTAATGTAGGAAACCATAGCAGATAAATGGAAAGTTAACACAGCGTTAGGTATTTGTTGTTGATAGACGGTATCTCCCTTTTTATTATACAATGAGACCGAGATATTTTGCTATGAAGTTGAAGGTTGACAGATCTTTATCAAAAGGAGCTCATTTTGCGTGCATCAACTTATGTTCGACGGATAAGCGGGTCAAATAATACTTTTAAATGCATATTATAGTTCCTGAAAACATGAAAGAAATCATACCGACAAGTGAATTTATGGGAAAAGTTTCAGATCCGTGGAACTTTGAAGTGATTTACCGTTTAAGATGAAACGTTGAGGATATGTCCATTTGCATCTACACAAATTATGTATTCTGAAAAATGTTGGTTGAGGCTTTACTGCTCACTTAATCTTCATGATCTCACAATCTGTGCTTGAACAAGATGCATTTCTTTCTCTTGATTGGCATATATATTATTTCTTTCTTCAAACCTGCTTTTATCATATAAAGATGCATATGATATAAGTTAGTTCCTTCATTAAGCTGAGATCCTCTGGTATGAGTTTCAAATATGTACTGTCTCCATGGGTTCGCTGTGTGGATGTTATTTGTCCAACCATTTCTGTTTCTAAATTCTGGAAAGTTACTTTGAATTCATGTATTCTGTCATATTAGCTCTTCCTCCAATTCTAGTTTAGCAAGTTTCGAATAACAGGTATATTAGATAAACTTTCATCCATCAGTTCCCCATGCTGATACACAAAATTTTTTGTGAAACACATGTATTCGCTAAAAGTGTGATGGCCTACTATCTGTTATTCTCCTGGTTCAAGATTTTCCTCTGCAGGGATCATCAGTAAACCCTCTCATGGGCGTCTCTCTTGTTGTAACTAGTTTCCATAAGGTTTCTAGTGATATTTATCATAAAAGATCATCATTTGTACTTTCTATTAATTTTTTGCTTCGAACTTATTGAGTGAGTGTATTTTTCAAGTTTCCATTTCAATGAATTGACCGCATAGACATATATTTCTCTAATGTGGTTATCAATTGTCTGTTGTATAGAAATTTTTATTGATTTCTTTTCTTTTGCTGAATAAGTGCAGGAATCTTTCAGATGTCCTATGGGAAGCTGTTTCAAGTAACCAGATTCACTCACTGTACCAGGGGCTTGGTACAAAGAACTTGCAGTCGTTTATAGCACAATTTGTTTATTTTTATGGTTACAGTTATTTCAAGAAGCTATATTTGAGCAAGGCTAGAACAAAATCAATTGGCACAAAAGCCAATTTAGTTATTGCTGCGGCTGCAGGAGCATGCACATCAATAATTATACAGGTATCATGTTTACTGTCAAAACTTTCTATCATCTGTTGTTTTTGCTTCTTTTGCTAAATATACTTGAGTTGCTTCACAGGAAGTAAAATCCAGTTTTTGGATAAAGGTGTCTATTTTGTAATTTCTTGACTTGGGGTTTATTTTTCTTCCTTCTTTTTGTTTTTGTCCTTTAAATAGCCACTGGATACAGCATCATCTCGTATGCAAACAAGTGAATTTGGGGAATCAAAGGGGCTTTGGGAGACTCTATCGCAGAGATCCTGGAGTGAGGCATTTGACGGCCTTGGCATATCTCTTCTTCTTACATCAAATCCTGCTATTCAGGTAGCTACTTGTCTTTCAATAATTAAACTTTATTTATTTTAGTACTTTTATGCTACAATTGGATAAGTGTGCAGTGCCTACGATTTCTTGGAGTGTGAGCATGACTAAATTTGTGTATATATTGGATGGAGAATCTGTGATATATGTATGTGGTAGGAAATAAAAATCCTATCTTCCAACAGATTCAAGAACGCGAGCCTTTCAAAATTTCTAGATTCTCAAGTGTTGGGGACTTGAGAGAGAGAAATTTTTCTATTCAGCTAGCCACTTTGTCTTCATGTGGCAGAAATAAGATTGGGGAATCCAAGAAAGTGATATTTGATTGGACTCCTATTCACATTCCATATCACTAAGTCCCTGGTGACAATCACGTGCGTCAGAATTGACTAGGTCCCTAGGATGTTATGTACCACAGGCTTGAAACTTCAACAGATTAGGGTATTCCTTTTCAGTTTTATGAACTACTAGGTGAACTTTGTCTGTCTTACGACATAACTAGATTGTCTTGTAAGTCTGTATCTGTTCTAGGTCAACTGAACTCTCATCACCATTTTCTGAACGATTGAGAGTGAATGCATCCCATTTTGATGTTTATGTGCTTCAAGTATGTCAGAATAGACTAGGTCACTAGGATGTTATGTAGGTAGGCTTGAAATCTCAACAAATTAGAGTATTCATTTTCAGTTTTACGAACTACTAGGTGAACTTTGTCTGTCTTAAGTTAAGACAACTAGATTGTCTTATAAATGTGTATCTGGTCAACCGAACTCTCGTCCCCATTTTCTGAATGATTGAGAGTGAAGACGGCACGCATCCTATTTTGACGTTTATGTGCTTCAATCCAATCTCTGAATGCAGTACACAGTGTTTGATCAATTAAAACAAAGGCTCTTGAGGCATCAAAGCAGTAACAGGACCGATCCGGTCACAGAAGCTCCCTCTCCTCAAGCTCTGTCTGCATTTTCCGCATTTGTACTGGGTGCACTTTCAAAGTGCATTGCTACATTCTTCACCTATCCAGCAATTAGGTATTAAGAGGCTCGTCCTTTTTTCTGCTCTTTCAATGTGTATTACTGTATCTTCAGATATCCAGCAATTGGGTATTGACATATCATTTTCCTGCCACTATGTTACTGATGATTATGCTGTTATAGTAATATCCTTGATAATTTTCCTTGGCAGGTGTAAGGTTACGATCCAGGCTCCTGAACCAAAGGAAGAAACAAAAAAAGGTGCTAAACCCAAGCCCAAGAGCATAATTGGTGCATTGTACACTATTTGGAGAAAGGAGGGGCCACTCGGTTTCTACAAAGGGCTAGAAGCTCAGATTTTGAAGACAGTCCTCAGTTCAGCACTGCTGCTAATGATAAAAGAAAAGATCTCCAGAACCACCTGGGTTTTGATGCTTGCTCTGCGCATGTATATTTTTGGTGCCAAGAAGAGAGTCAAAAACACTTGAGAGATGTTCAACATCTCAAAATCTGTTCAATTAAAGGCCTTGCTCGAACCATGCTGCAGGCTGTGCAACATGATTTGTCAGACGGAAAAAAAAAGAAAAAGAAAAAGAAAAGCCTTGAAAGCATCGCCATTGATTCTATCTGTTGTAAATAACAAAACCCCATAAATATTTTCGTTGGCAATGCGAAAGAAATTATGTAGTGTGGTTCTGTTTTCAATTGGTCTTGATCCTTGATTATGTGAAAGACGTATGACATAGAGAGCAGCGTGCTTTCATGAACATTTGAACGTTCATTTTTTTTTTCTTGCCTCCAACTTGAATGTAGGTCAAGCCCTTCTGATGAAGTAAAGAAAAAATCAAGGTTCATATGGAACTCATAAGTTAGTAATGGTTGCTGTGTTTTATATAGTTTGCAAGATTCTTGACACATCTCTGATCACATTGTCTGCTTTTGCATCCAGCTTTCCAATGATAAAAAAGTGATGGAAGAAACCATAACTTGGTTTTGGAATCTCAAATCTCTCATACGTATCGGTCGGTATTCTATTTTAAAAATTGAGGTTTTTTTATCCATGGCCTTCATTGGCGTGTTGACCTCATTTTGAATCGGTACAAATTGGATAATAAGTCTGAAATTGATCCTAAAGTATATTCGGATCTTACCTAGATAACATTCCTCCATTAAACGGTAAAGCATATTCGCACCTCACTTTAGAACATAATTCTCAAATAACTTGAGGAATTATGATTGAAGTCGAAAGGGATATCAACACAAATGCAAGAACTTGTCTCTTCAAAGGTTGCATCTACTCTTTTGAATTCCGATCTGATTTCACTTGTTCTTGGCAGTGCATAACTGCTTCTTCTTCGTCTTTTTTTTTCCTCCTCTTTTGGAAATATAGATAGGCAAGCTGGGGTCACTTAGACAATTAGCAGACTGTACCGAAAGAGTTGCATTGACAGTCTTGAACTCTATAGTGTTGTTTGGCATCAGGTACACTTTGTGAGTATTTTATGAATCTGCCTCAAAGATTGAGATAGATCATAGAAAAATGGTTCTAGTGTTCTATGAATATGCCTCCAATCTTTGAGATAGATTCATTGAACACCCACAAAATGTTATTACTTCTGAAGGACCCTTATTTGAACGGTTTAGATTGGGGTTGGATGCAAATTTAATTGAATTCTACTGAATCAGGTTCATAATTATTTGGAGTCGTACCTTGTCTCCAAGTAGATAATATCTGGCGTTTCTATGTAATTGAGTTAAATCTTTCTTATATCTCAGTCAGATATTCTCATAATAGTTTCAATTATGAAACCAGATGTTGAATCCAAATCTGATAGTAATTGAGCCTGAAATTTTTTCTTATATTCAATTAAATGGATTCAAATTGAATATTTCTGATTCATTTTACAGTCCCACACTTAACTAGGTGGAACGCTTGCATTCTTCAGAAAGAATGGAGTCTGCAAGTAGTGCTTTTCTTGAGCATTCTTCTTGCACAAAATGGAAATTTTTGAATGTTTGGTTGAATAGAAAGCCTTTAGCTTGTTAAATCACAAATCTTAGACATCAAATCTATAAATCTAAAATCCAAAGTAATTAAAAATGCTTCTTTATGGATGAATCTGGCACAGACAACAAAACTTGAAACCTTTCTACCAAACTTGGCCGGTTCAAAATAATAGACAGCTGAACCGAACAAAGCAAACAAGCAGCCATAGGCCCGAAGCTCAAATATTCATGAATCTTTTATTTTGGGACTTTGGTAGATGATGATGTTTTTGAAGATCAGTTATGAAGATGAGTTTGTTCTTTGACCTGAGTGAGCTTAATCAATTGAGAGGACAACAATGTGAAAAGTCATTAAAGAAATTGAAATTAAATATCCATGGATCACGTTTCAGATCGAGGGAAATTAGACCGGGTCAAGTTCGGATTTAACTGATAGATCCGACCCATGGTGAGGTCTTCAAGGTCTCGACGTTTTCTTACAAGCCAAGGAGGCGTTCGTCTTTTAGTCCTGACACTGGCGTTGGTGATGCACAGGGGGAGAGAGGACTGAGAGAGAGAGAAACTGCCCACGAATCTCGCCGATTTTTTTTGTCACTAATTTTTTTTTTCTTTTTCTGGGGAATTCCTTGAAAGATTGAGCTCCGAAGATGATGTCCGGAGGTGGCTATTCCTCTATTAACAATCAGAATGTCTCCGGATCCGTCCCGGTAAGATGCTCTCCCACCCCCCCTCTCTCTCTCTTCGTGTTCTTCCTTGACCGAGCTGTTAAATCTATGCGAATTTCAAGTGTTATGGTCTTCTTCTTCTTGGTGGTCGTTTTCTTTTAGGTTCCTTGATATGGGTCTGCTCAGATCTTGTTCGTTCTGTTTGAATTGCAGGCTGTTTCAGGGTCAGACGAAGTGGCTTTGAAATTCTCAGGTAGCGTCCGTCTTCATTTTTTATGGGAAACTTAAGTCAGTTCTTCTTGGGAATGGGCTATTATCTAGTTCATTTGGTATTCAATTTTTTTTTTTTTTGGTCGTTTTGGCATGTAGATTCCGATCTTCAGACGTTTCCCCCAGGTGAAGCTCAAGGGAAAATTTCTGGGTCATACCGCCCCCCAACCGACGCTGATGGTAAAAATTCTCTCGATCTGGTTTTGTACTTGCTGGTGGTCTGTTTCCGGATTCGAAATGCTTTTTCAAATTGGGGTAGATCTGTTCCTTCCCTATCTTGCTCTCGGGTTCTTTGGCAATGGATGGTCGAGATTTGGATGCGTGTGATAGTTCTGAAAGCGTAATTGTTGTAAAATTGTGCACGATTGTCGATTTTGTTTGGAGATCAAGTGATTGAGTTAGGATTTTGGTGATTTTTAGATACATTCTCGAAGCCGGCTTCTGGAAGTGGTGGCGAAGAGAGTCAACCGAGTGGTTGGTTCAGTGTGTTTACTGTTGCAGCCTACAAACCGTATTTCGATGTCGATACATCAGACGTCTTGGAAAGAATCAGGGATTCCCTTGTTCCGTTCAGGGGGAATTTCTCTGAGAGGACTGTTCACAACCCTGACTTGTAAGTTTGTTTGTTATTTTGCTACCGTGGTTCCTTATATCACATCTAATTACTTCAATAAGGGTATGCTTGCTTCTAAAATTGTTGACCTTAAGTATGTGCATTCGATGCACAAGTGGTTATGGCTTGAAGCTACAGGAGGCCTTATTTTCTGATTTGATGTAATGAAAATTCGTGTCTCCATGGTAATTTGAGCTATAATGAGCTAAGTGTCTCAATCTGGTCAGCGGTTGCAACTTTTATTTTCATTTTTCTTCTATTATGCCATTATGGTTTTAAACTTTTAATTTCTGCAGACTGACTAGTTATTGTAACATAGTTTTCCCTTTTTTGCTAAGCATTCATATAATCAGGCGATCAATTGCCTAGTTTCTCAAAGTCTGACCCTTACTTTTGGCTTTGTAGTTGCTCATTATGAGTTGCATTGCATCTTTCATCGCAATAGAAAGTCACTAGTGGGCCTGCTGTGCTTTTTTGTACTTCAATTCTTTATGTTGGTCAATGGAAGATGAATGAGTATGATTTTGGACAAATAAAAGCTTTGAATTTCATATGGTTGATCCTGTCCTATGAGGTGTAGATTATGTGAGTACCGATTAATTGTTGTATATTCAGTGTTACATGGAAAATCCATCCCATTGTTTTGTTGATTTCCTTTATATCTTGTTCTTCATGGAAAGCTATCTTGGAATAGCTTGTCCATTTTCTTTGCAACCTTGACCATTTAACCTATATATCCACCATGGAACTTGAATTTCAGAACTTCACCTACATTTTTCAGCTATCTCATCTGATGTGATTAACACTTTTCTTTTCTTGGAATATCATCCTCTAGTTGGTTTGTTTTCTTGAAGGAGGATGGAAAACACACTCTTATATTTGGAATGGCTTTCTTCTGTCAAGCATATCACGGCTAAAATGTTAGCTTGTTTGGATGATTGAGGCCGAGAAGATAATGATAGGAACATAAACACTTCCTTAACGCTAGTAATCATCCCTGTCAACAGGGAAGGCAGTATGCTGCTTAGGCCGATTTCTGCTCGATGCGTAGAAGTTCAAGGCCTTTAACCAATAGACTTGAACCTAAACCTTATGTTGCATGAGGTGTCACGGAAGGTCACTTAGTTTGCAGTAGGCTCAACATAATGCGTTGGCTAAGTTGGCTTATTCTCCAGTCCTGGTGTTGTTGTTGTCTCTGTCTTTGATGCCAAGATCTCATGTTTCCACTGATTTCCGTGTATATGACTTGCAGTGTGTATCCTGCTGCACTGGAAGGATCCAACCTTCGGTTCACATATTCAGACATAGTGGCCCAACTTTGCCCTTGTGCCTCATTTATTCTTAGCTGTGGGAAAATGAGTGGCTTTTCATATCTTAAATAAGGTTGTCAAACGTTACGACTCTGTTTAGCTGGAAATGGAAACATGAGCTGATTTGGTTCGATATCCAGGCATGTTTGGCTAAAACCTTCTCCCAGTTTTATTTGCTTTTTCATGACAAATGGTGGCGCAAGTTAAAGAAACTAGTAAGGTACAAATGAAGGAAACTAATCGGGACACTCATGATAAAATCCTGAAATTTGGAACGGTCTTCAGAAGTCAGAACTCACTATAACTGTAGCAAATGTAATGTATCACCTGTTTGACCTGTCATAGGGAATTTGCTGTAAAAAAGTGCCATTGATATTTTGGTGACCTCATTCAAACATGAAGGCGTGGAGCCGTGGACCTTTACTCAAATCTCTATCATACAGAAAGCGCCTGAAGCCAATTTCTTTATAAGTTTTTAATAATTATGTCATAGATGGTAGTTATATTTGTGGTGAAGGGGACTTATCTTAAATTGATCCAATGCCTTATCTCTTTCAATTAAAAAGAAGCAACAAAGAACAACCATCTTGGCCTCTCTCTACTACTTCCCTGACAATCCCATTTCTCTCTCTCTCTCTCTCTCTCTCTCTCTCTTTCTTTCTCTAATCTGTGCTACACATAAATGTATCAATCAAATGACAGTGATGAAGTTTATCAGTTGTGTAAAATAATTAAAAATATTTTTTTTCCTTAAAATTATTGATTTTTTTCTTTTACCTTTCTTTTAATAATTAGACGTTCATGTTAGAAATTTAATTTTATTAAAAGGTTTATTTGCTGTCATTTTTGTGAAATTATGAACCCTGTTTGATGGGTTTTTTCAATGAGTTGATGCTAAATACTTTGCATTTCATTCCTTTTAAGTTGTAAAGGACTAGCTGTAATTGGTTATTGTACTGTTTTTTATTCCATGAGGTTGTTACAGAGTCCTGTGGATTTTGAAATTCTCGTGTAGAATTGTTCATCACTTTTTTGAACAAGTTATACATAGATTTTAGGGACTTGTCTGAGCAGATGATGTGCAGTAAGGATTCAAGTATGATAGATAGAAACTTAAACTACAGAGATAAACAGCTGCATTCTCTAATCTAAGAGATGTACCTCTTCATGTCATATGTTCCCTTGGGATGTAGGTGATATAAGTACAGTACATGGACTGCAACTGCATCTTATAAAAAGAAATATGCGTTTTCATGTCACATGTTCCCAAGGGAAATACCTGATGCTGTGTATTATCCACCTTTAGGTATAATCATAATGACAGTATTCATCTCTGTGGTGATAAAAAATAGACAATTTTGAAGTGTATCATGACCCAAGGTTTGTTACTGACAAACTGCTATTTAATATTTATATATGGATGAAAGCAACTTGATTGTAGTCAAGTTTGACAAATGCACAAGCTGACCTAACATGATGTAAGTACCTGTTATCTGCATCCACTTTCTGCACATGAGGCATGTTCATGGAGTCGTTAAGCTTGTCCTTGAAGCTGTTTGGGTTGAACACTTGGTTTCGGTCACATCTAATTAGTGAATAATGAATGTTTGTTTCTAAATTTGATTTTGCTCAGGTATGGCCCCTTCTGGATCTGCACCACCTTGATATTTGTAGCAGCAGCTATAGGAACATTTGTAACATACATAGCACACAAGCTGCAGAAAAAGGACTGGAGTTATGATATAAACCTGGTAACATGGTCAGCAGGACTATTTTATGGCTACTCTACCATTATACCTCTCGGCCTGTACCTCATTCTCAAGTACTTCTCAGTTCCCTCTGGCTTTGTTCAGCTACTGTGCTTGTATGGATACTCGCTCTTTGTCTTCATTCCTGCCTCTGTAAGTCATACCTTCTCCACTGAGCTTCAGTTAAACGACACAATCTAACCAGGTCCTTCTCAACTTACTGCATGTCTTTTTTGTCGGCAGTGTTTGTCCATTGTGCCCATCGAAATTTTTAGGTGGGTGGTAGCAGGCGTTGCAGGCTTCATGTCGGCTTGCTTTGTGGCTCTCAACCTTCGGACGCACATCAAATCTGCGGGTGAAAGATGGTTTCTCATTGTTGCTGCCATCTTCTTGTTGCAGTTGGCTCTCGCTGTTGTGCTGAAACTCTACTTTTTCACCATAACTGTTGGGTCAAACTAAGAAATGTCATGTTTCTCATGGGGAGATTGAGCATGTACGCTGGAATTGGAGGGGCAGAGGAATGAAGCTTTGCCTCCTGAGGCCACTTAACTTCCAAGAGTTTGTACTCGAACTGCAAGAATACTGTGTTGGAAAAAAGATACTGCGTTAAAGCCTTTGCGTTGCTGGAATTCTTTCATTCTTGATCCATGTAACTTCATTCTTCACCTTATATAATAGTGTCTTGAGTAGTTTTCTTGCTAAAGCGCCGTTGTTTTTCCTGCTCATGTCGCCTCTTTTTCTGAATGAAGCTGAGAGAAACAATTTTGAGCTTTTTGGACATGTCACAAATTATCAATCTACTGTGAGTAATGATTAATGAACTGCAAACAAAACGCACTCTGCTTTCTTGTTGTGGTTACCAAGAAACTCATTTTGATTCCACTTGGTTTCTAGTTTCACTTAACCTCCTCCAATCTCATCAAGTGCGCTATTTTTTTTTTGTTCTTTTTAAGTACCGTTTTGTTCTTTCTATCTTTTTTCTCTTCTATATTTTCAAATTTTACTTTATTTTAAAATATAAAATTACAATCATATTAAAACTTTGAAAGTTCTAAAACTTAAAACATGCCCTTTAACATTTTCACAAAATCTATACATAAAAAAGTTGTCAAAGAAAACTGCGCCTGTGTAAAATGTAAAACTTGAATGGCATGTGAAATGTAAAACCAATCACACTTCGACGGCAGTGTAACATCAGAAATGGCGTGTTTGAGTCGAATGCCAACCTAAAAATTTGTTTATGGAAATAAATTGTCAAACTAGACCATCATATATATAATTATGATGGATTATAAACCTTTGAAAATATGAGTACAATTATCAATCTAGTTGAAATATCTAAATACAGCAACAAAGAATACACGCTTCTTGGTATAATTGCTTTTTAAAATACTTTAACTTTCGCATATTTTTCAAAAACATGATTCAGTCTTATGAAAAGCTGCAAGATAATGCTCGAGTTTCAAAATGTTTCCAATGAATGTAACGTTTTAAAAATCTAGCAAAAGCAAACCTATTAAGTTTTGAAAATTTTCATGCTTGAATTTGAAAAACTTTCAGCAACCTGCATGTCTTTGACAATTATCTCCTAACCAGCCATGAAGATGTAATTTTTTAAACTCAGGCTGACTTTCATAGATATGTCAATAGTTAGGCATGTTTTTGTAAATTTTTCTAAATCAAATAATTCTTCCAGATCAAAATCTTGGATCTGCTTTATGGTAGGCCAAAATCCAACTTCATAACGTTATTCACAAGTACGAAGCTCGTGTTGTCTCCTTTTGTGCTCCAAATCCACATTCAGATCCACCCCATTAGGTTTGTTTTGGTTGAGAATTTCAATTCAGTATGCTACGTAGGGCTTGGTTTTGCATGATCTGATCCGAACACTAGATCGGTGAGGTGCATGTAAACGGGTCGGACTCGGATCTAAAATTGGCATCACTAAGTTTGGACAAATGGGATTTTATGAAGTTGGATCTGAACTGGGATTCTAAGATTAGATAATTATAAGACAGACCTGAATCATAATAGCATTGGATCCAAATTTAACTGACACTTTACAATTAGGAGGATGAACCCCGAACCCATCAATTGGAGTATTATATTGCTGCCATTTACAGTCCAAAAGTAGTAACATTCATAGTAATCGAGTTGATGACCGGGTTCTCACCAGTTCACGAGTCCAACCAGGTACACTATGCCCCTTGGAGCTAATGCACTTGAAGCCGCCATCAAACACTACAAAAATGTTTCTATTTTTTTTTTTGTTTTATGAAATTTATCAGCTTTTAATAATTTTTAATGTTTTAAATCTTTGTATTGTAATTTATTTTTATATAATAAGTATTGATTTTTTTTATTTTTTTTTTGGAATATTTTTAGCCGTTGCACAATCAGTTCCCTTGATCCATTTAAAGTCAGATCCGGTAAAGCAAAAAATAGGATTCAAACTCAAATTCAGATTTGAGTTTGATAACCCTATTGTCTCGGACTAACCATTTAGAGTTGAGTGGATTTTGATTGAATGACGTATCGAATTCAAATCTGAACCATTTGTATCAATTAGGAGAACATCATCTCAACAACATGTTTGATAATACAGCAAGGCGACAGATTTCATGATGGATCAATTTAGATTGATCTTTCGGATCTTGGAGTTTGGTACAAGTTGGCACCATGTGAAACCTGACTTGTCTTGTCATGGGATGACCCAGTTCATGGACTCCGCTCCTGACTAATTTCATGATAACACAATTATGGATCTGATCCAAACATCAACAATGCCCCTTTTGATGTTCAAACGTGGATCCAATTAGGAAACTGCAGGTATTGAATCTGGATTTGGGTTTCTATTAGATACCCATCCGACTTTTTCCTTTCATTCCAAATTCATATCGTTTTGACTTTAATATGGTTTCGGGTCGGTTCAAAACCGGCCTCTTGATTCTCTAGTTCTGGACCTGTATTCAAATAATTAAACAGAATTGAGCTTGGATTTAGGTCAAGGTTCCTTGGATGCCTTTCTTCTTCTTCTTCTCAATTAATGAAAGGGCATGCAAGGTCCAAAAGTGGAGCCCTTATGCTTTGGATCCTCTTCTGTTTGATTTTATCCAATGGAAGCTGGATCAGATCGCGCCGTAAGTGCTCCAGATCCGGTGGAGATGGAACCATGTAAAATCCGTCTCCAGGTCAACTTGTGTAGGCAATTTCTGAAAAATGAAAAACATAAACAACGATAGTTTTTTTTTCCTTCCCTTCTAATAAAAAATATTTACATAAAGGAGCCTAATTTTTAATGAAATAACAAAGGGCACTTCTATTCTATGGATTCTAAACCCAAGCTAAAGCCAAGAGGCCATAGTGGCGACGACCCATCGGCAAAGCTTGCGGATTGGCCCAGCCTGGCCCGATAATAAGTCGAGCTCAGGCCGGCCTGACATCCAAAGCCCAAGCCCGACTCGATTAAATTTAAAAATATTTTTTAAATAAAAAATTACATAAATATAATTAATCACAACAAAATATTATAAATATATATAAAAACTCATTATCAGGCTCACCTGGGCTTATCAGGCCGACTTGGGCCTGCCCAATAAATTATCAAGCCAGCACGGGTTGCTTTTTTCCTAGCGAGAGTTAGGCCGGACACCCGGCGGTGGCTCGGCCCGGTGCCCAGGGTTCACCCCTAATGCCGGCCAGCTACAGGATGGTGCTTGGGGCTAAAGAAACCCTAAAATGGTTCACCTTTAAAGGCACCACCAACTGACCTAAACTGACCCACCCCACTTTGTGTTGTTGGGGTCCATTCCATCCCATTCAATCAACTTAGGGCATGATGCCTCCTGATGTCCCTTGTGAAGGGCACAACTGCCACACTTGCAATAAAAAGGACCAGTCCCATCAAGGCAACATTGTAAGAGGAATCCACTTCTCAGTCCCTCTACAATATCAGTTTTAAATGCTGCCCTATCAATCACTATATATATATATGTGTGTGTGTGTGTGTGTTGTGTGAAGTAGCCAATTGCTAGTTCAAATCTCAGAGGTGCATGTAAGCGGATGCAGGACAAGACCAAAGCGATAGAGAAATGCTCTTGATGGTTTTACGTCTCATGTGATGTGGCCGATGAGTCTCTCAGTATGAGGTGATTTCCGGGTAAGTAGGAGAAGTATTTCATTTTCCAGGTAAGTAAGAGAAGTATTTCATTCTACTACCTAGTTGAGAGCCCAGGCCACTCACAAGTTCTACCTGCAATCTGAAACCGTGTTGTCAGAGTTGGTCTAAATCAGCTGATTCGAATCAAATCAGTAATAAATTGATTTGATTTATCGGTCAACGGTGGAGCCAAGTGTGGGCTCATGTGGGTACCTGCCTATGCCGACTTACACAAATTTCTTATTTACATATTGGTGCTCCGCAACCGTTTTGCTATGTATTTAAAGAGTCTAAAATTTGGTTACTCTGTATTAGTGTCTCTTAGCGAAAATTTTCTGGCTCCAGCACAATGTGATTATAGCGGGCTAGGATGAAACTAGTTTAGAACCCAACATTCGTCTGCGTCTCGATTTGGATTTTACGATCGGACAAAGCTCGAAGAATCGAATTTTGAACTTAGAACTGGATCTGGTGTGGATCCCAGTTGGAGCCCTGTTTGAATATGGAGCGCAATTGACTCAAATCGGGTTGCTGGATTTCAGATCCGAACCCGAACAGTTTTAGGTTCTCTGATTGGTGAAGGCATAGTTGAGGTGGGGGCCACAGAACCAGAACCATTATTTGCCAGCCATTGGCTTCATGACAGTTTGTTGCAACTCCCTGTCTGTGAAGCAATCTCCTTTTCATTCCAGCAAGGAGCTTATAGGCCAAAATCTCTAACCTCCCACAAAGTACTTAGAGAGAGAGAGTACAATCCCATCAGCTACAGGTGGCAGGGTAAAATCTAGGTGTCGGCAGCCGGTGGGTCCGTGCCACAGGGGCGACCTAGCTTGTGATCTCTCTCTCTCTCTCTCTCTCTCTCTCTCTCTCTCTATATATATATATATATATATATATATATATATATATATATATATATATATATATATATATATATATATATATATATATATATATAGAGAGAGAGAGAGAGAGAGAGAGAGAAAGAGAAAAAGAACCGATAAAATGAGAATATATAACAAAATTTGGGGACAAGAGGTCCCCTAAATACAAAAACAATCCACGAAAAACACACCACCAAAACACACACAGGAAAAAGAGATATACAATACAATGTACAGATAATAAGAGAGAAGAGGAAAGACGAAGCGGCACAGTCACCCAACCGTAGAAGTGCAACGGCACTTTAACCAAAGCGTAATGACACTTTTGATCTCAAGATCAATACTCCTCAATACCATCATGATAGCACCACGTAGGAATTGAATTGAAAATGTGACTATAACATGCTACCCAACCCGACCAGTAGTGCTACCCATCACTTAGCGAGAGAGCTAAAAAGATCCCTCCTTTTGTAGGAACGCGTGGAGCAGTTCAGTGTTGCAATCTTTGACAAATGGCGAGTGTACTTTGATCAGTGTACTATCATCAATACGTTGACAAGGCAGGAGCATGTACCTGGGCTTTGGCGCTAGTTGTATAAAACACAATAAATAATTTTTCTTCTTCAGTACATGCATATTTCTTCATTTTTTAAGAACCAAATAATTTGGAGATTTTTTAATTTTTTTTAAAGGATTTTTGACTTTTTTTAGCATAAGACGATGTGTTTGGAAAGTTTAATAGGGGTTAATTTATTTTCAAACTACAACAAGTTTTTTTTTTCCAAGTTCTATTGATTCAAATAAATATATGTGTGTGTATGTATAAGTGAATTGTCCGACACACTACCAGATTAAGGGGAAACACCTCATAAGTGGGCCCAAGTTTTGACCATATGGCAACTAGTCGACCAACAAGTTGATTGCTGGGGCCATTGACCAAACCATTGTTCCATCATGTTAACTTTCTTGTTTGGCTGTGGTTCCCATGTGGGCTTGTGTGGGCAATTGCCCACATACTCATATAAATTACTTATTTTCATATTATTTTTCACAAGCAATTACTTAATTATTTGTTTATTTTCATATTGATCCTCGTTGGCCATTGATTATCTAGAGGGATTACTGCCCGCTTTGAGGGTGTTAACGCATTGGTGAGATCAGGGGTTGATAGACAGCTGGTTGCTAGTTCAAGATAGGGCGTCCCTCCTAGACCCCAAGCGCATATGGGAAAAGGGAGAGAGTCCAGTGAGGGCACCAAAAATTTCTCGCTCCGCTACGAGATCATTATACTTCACTTTTTTTTATGAACCCGTGCCTGCACCAAGAGTCGTGTTTGATGTCCAGTAAATCAAGTTGGACACCGAACTAAATCCGATCCATTGGTATCCCTTGGCGGTCGAGCAGGGGCGGAGGGAGGGCCCGCCTAGGCCATGGCCCCACTCTAACTAACTGAAAAACAAAAATTTACATTAGAAAAATTAAAAAAATTTAGTTGTACAATGCATTTTTTTTATTTGGGATCAGTTTGGCCCTACCCAGATCCGATGTTGTACTATTTGGCCCGTCCCTAAACAAAATCCTAGCTCCGCCCCTGAACACGAGAATTGTATAAAAGAACGTAGACATGATTTCAAAAGCCATGCATTTCAAAGTACATACAGGGCACTAGATTTTGAAAAAATAAAAGTTTTCTTAATTTACACTTTCAAGATTGATAACATGGAATTTCCAAAAATATACCTGAGAGGTGAGCTTAAGCTAAAGTTGATTAGCTTGATTCTTCTTGTGTCTTCACACGCAACCTCACGCGTGCACGCAAGCAACAAACAACACACACAAAGCACATATTATCAAAACATTTTATGAGTTAGGACACGGCCAGCTACCAATTTTGACTACTCATTAAAGGAAAGCCATTTGAATTTGAAGATGTCAATTATTTTCGTATAGGAAGATATGAAGCATGATATTAATATGAAGCATGATATTAATATTTTAATTAGAGCCAAAATATTATTTTTTCAAAATTTGTATATAAAATAAGTGAAATTTTTTAAAATTTACATGTAATTTTTTTTTAATTGAGATAGGGCGAGGGCCCAAGCGGGTCCTACCTTGACTCCGCACCTGAAACCACCCAAAGCATAGAACTTCTTGCACCATTCAAAAACCTTGGATTGTGAAACAAGCAAGCTCTCACATCAAACAAATACCAACTTGCTAAAAAAACAAAAAGAAACAATGAATTCCATTCATGTAAGAATCAATTTAGAACTAAGAGTAGAAAGAATAAGTAAAAAAAAGGAGTGATTAGGTAGACACGAGCTTGGAAAAGCAGAGACAAACATGTTAATGGCGGCAGAGAGAGAAAGAAAGATGACCAGGAAAGGGTCAACCAGAGCTCCATGATTCGGGGGAGACAGAAGTAGGGCAGCTCTGTATTTTAATGGCGCCATTGCTGGGAACACGAAGAAGAGGAGCAGACGACGCATCGCCTCTTCTCCGGCATACAAACAGGAAATCGGATCTCCTCTCTGTGTCGCAAATTGCAATTACAAAAAACTTTTTGCTTGTCAGAGAAATTTGATAATTGTTATGCTAGTTTTAAAATCATACAAACTAGAAATTATGAATGTCAATATTCTTACTCTCCTACCATTTTTTTTTCCACAAAAATGAAAGAATATACTTTACTAAATGTGAAATAAAAAAAATACTTCACTAAATGTCTCCTCAGTGACCATAAGAGGCGTTTGATGGTTTGGAATTATGATTCAAAAATGAAAACTCTAAAACCATAATTCCTTCAGAAATTGAAATGGAATGAAAAATTTTAGGTAGAAACATACCTCCTTCGTTCAATAATTCTAATTTATTAGAAATTGGGCATTTTGATTCTAAAATTTCATGAGTATGGGTGTATCAAAAGTAGGGCTGCACACAAGCTGAGTCAAGCCCGAGCTTGGCCAGCTCGAGCTGGAGTTCGGCTTGAACTAGAGTCGAGCTCCTTATAGCAAGCTCGAGCTCGACTTGACTACACAGAATCAAGCTCTAACTGGACTCGTTTAACCCATTTAACTCATTTAGGTGTTAACTAGTTTAACGTTAACTTATGTAAGCATTAACTCGTTTAACCCCGTGAACTCATGTAACTCGTTTAATTCGTGTAACTTATGAAAATTTGTTTTTATCCTAAAGCTTAAAACCAGTGAACCTGTTTTGGCAATATTATATAGAGCACTGGTTTGCCAGTCGAGTTCCTGCAACTCGAATTCGGCTCGTTATGTTTTGAGTATTTTTGTAAGCTTGAACGCGACTCATTTATAAACAAGTCGAGCACAAGTCGAGTTTTTTCGAGTGAGCTTGAGCCAAGCCCGAGTTAGTTCGGCTCATTGTGCAGCCCTAATCAAACGCCCCCTTGAAAGACCCAAACTAGGTTTCCAAGTGAATTGACATTATACAATGTTTTTCAGGAGGGGAGGTTAACACTGCACCAGCTGTAAAAGGAGGCTTCAAGGTCCCCTCCCCCATTCAAGGGGGGCCAGCATGGGCCCTGACCCTACCTCAATATTTTTTTTAAATTATATCTAAACTATAGAAAATTTTATTTGTTTTATGTAAAAATTTGAAAAATAGTATTCCGGCCCGTGCCAAAATTTTAGAAATTTAATTCGCCCCCCCTCATGAAAATTTCTGGCTCCGCCCCTGCTGTTTCCAGGGTCCTACTTTGTGTTCGGCCTGAGTTGTATCAAACTATATCGTCTTTTACTTTTATGCAACACACCTTATACGCTCTTATCAAAATAAATAAATGGGGAGAACTATGAACCTCTTCCCCTCCCCATATATTCAGAGCTGCGTTAGTGCCTGTTGAGAAGAAAGAAGAAAGTGTATCTTCATCTTAGTATCGCGCTCCAACCCACATAGTGTAAGAACATAATAACCATGCGAATCGAGAGTGAGTTCATCTTTTTCGCGCCACCGGACCAACCAGCTACACTATAGTACAATAAATAGAAAATTTGCAGCCATAGAGATTAAATCCAATATAGAGATTACCACATTACATATACGTATTGGATCCTATGTAAGTCGAATCCGAATTCAATTTTAAACAAATAAAATCTGAATATGGTTTCGGGTCCGAGTCCAAGTCCAAATTTAATAAAGGCTGAACCAATCATTGACCAATATAAATTAAAAATTGGTAGCCTCATCTTCCTTACTAAAAGAACAGACAACTTGTCAACATTATCAAACAAGAAAGTCTGGCCAATCCGCATCTTATGCATTATTTCTGCAGCTAAAGGTCATCATAAATACAGAATTTTTTGGATTTCTCTGTCCAGCCGGCAGCCGAGTGTTACCGGATGACAAAATGGTTGACAACCGTCACTAAATGCACCATTACATGGTTGCATTAGCAGCGGTTTCTTGTGTGGTTTACTGGGTTTTTTAACATTGGTTTATAATGTTTTTAACAATCGACTTTAAAGATTCAACCACCTTGTAGCATTAATAAAATTGAATCTGACACCTATCTCTGTGGCTGTATTAATATGGCCGTGATCTGCCATTATGTGTATAGAGTTTTTTTTTTTTTTTTGGTTAAAAACTGTTCTAAAATGTGTGTTCCATCACTAGACGTTGCTATATATATATATATATATATATATATATATATATATATATATATATATATATATATATATATATATATATATAGAGAGAGAGAGAGAGAGAGGAATCCAAATTTAGCAATTGTTGCCTAATGGTTAAAAAACAAAAGTCTATTACTAAAAGTCAGTTTTTATAAGAGCATTAGTGACAGTTCATTGTGCTTTTAGCAATGGTTCATAGTATCATTTAGAGTCAAATTTTAAATTTTTAGCCAAGAAAGAGATAAAGAGATCATGTTTTATTCTATGGAGAGGCTGAGCTAAATATGTGCTTGTGAGGGCAGTTGCCCACATGGACACATGATGGATTATATCAACAGATTGGTTCTCCTCAAATGTAAGATTTCTTATTTTAATGTCTTGCTACAAATTTAACCTATGTCACTTAAAGCATCATACATGGTTGTCAAAAATACCATAAACCAATGTATTTAGTGCTAAATTTTAGTTACCCAATATGACATATATATATATATATATATATATATATATATATATATATATATATATATATATATATATATATATATATTATGCAATCAGTCAAAGTTCCAAGATGGTAAAAATGGAAGGACAAAGAATAGTAATGTGGAGACATTTTTTGGTGCTCCTATTATTGCAGTTTGGACCAAAAACTGACAAAGCATTACCTACCTGATGAACAAGTCCTTCAATCACATGAACAGGATTGAAATGCCATATACCAACAAAATCCTTTTTCACAATCTTTTAAATCATCGGAGGCTGGATTTGGAAAAGTCATTATTGAAAACAAGCGCATTCAGCCGGCTGGCTTCACGTGGAAACCGCTAGCTGTTACTAGACTGTTTGAAAGCAGCTACTCTTTAAGGGCCTCTTCCCTTCCGAACATCCCCAACCCCATCAAATATCTGCACCCATTTCCACCTTTTCTCTCCCAAAAATTGCTCTTCTCTCGCTTCTGATTCAAATTAAGCAGAATACCATTCTGCCCATTTGACTCTTCTTCATTTGCAGCTCTCTCTGTCTCTCCCTCTCCCTTCTGGTTCAAAAGAAGGAGAGTGCACTTGTGCCCATTTGATTCTTCTTCATGAAAAAAGAGTAGAAACTCTCTCTCTCTCTGTGGCTCTGGCTCTGGCTCTGGCTCTGGTTGGTTGGTCTCTGAAGGAAGGGGAGATTGACAATGGCAATTTGCTTGAAGAGAAGATTGGGGTTTTCTTGTCTTGTGATGATGATCTTCCTGAGTTTTGCTGCTGTGGAAGGGAGAGAGTTGGTGGTGGGGAGGTACGAGGAGGTGGTGAGGATGGGGAAGGTGGAGATCGGGAGGAGGCCTGCCCCTCATGAATTTGTTGGAGGTTTCGCAGACATCAAGAGGTCCATACCTTCGTGCCCCGATCCTCTGCATAACAGGTAGTGAAGAAGAGGAGGTTGCCACAGATGATGAGGAGAATTTTGTACAGAAACGGGTATGCATTAGTCTTGTATTTGATTGTTATAACTTATAAGTGAAAAAATGACTCTCTCTCTCTCTTTCTGTCTCTCTCTCTCTCTCTCTTATTTTACATGGATAAGAGCTAAATTATTGTTTCAGTTTCTCATAGAAAGTCGTAATTGACAAAGTACCAGTTTGTGTTTCAACCTCTCTCTCTCTCTCTCTCATATTGAGATTTATGTACTAATAGAAGAAACCATTGCTTTGTGAAATCATTATCTCTGTCTCTCTCTACATTTGCACTCTCGTATTCCAATGTTTCATAGTTTAAACTTTGGCAAACGCAACTCAGAGTCTGCATTCATTTCAGCTTGGTACTGCATCCCTCTCTCTCAATCTTTCAATTTTTTTCATGGTTGAAGTCTGCATCTCAACTTGATACTCTGTTTATCACTGAGTCCCTCTCCATTTCTGTCCCACGTTTCTTTTTCATGGTGGAAGTCTCCATTTCAACTTGATACTCTCTCTAGCTTCACTCTTCTCTGAATCTCTCTCTGATCCCTCCCTCGTTCCAATGACTGACTTCTACAGTTCTCGGAGAAAATCATGATCATCCGGTAAAAAACTTTTTCTTCCATTGGCCCACCTCTGTGGAGAGCCAAGAAAACCTTCCACTTTCTTGTCCTGCATCATAATTCCAACTTCCTCTTTTTTCCGAGTCAAATCTCAAAAAAAAAAAAAGAAAAAAAGCCGGAGCTGAATCCTGATCCATCACGACTCGAACTAAAGACCATCTACAGCCTGCCCATCCCCTTCTAAGTCTACCATCCATCCATATAATTGAAACAACTCTCTCTCTCTCTCTCTCTAGGTAATCCCTGAAAGTGACTCTTTGGCCTTCTTTCAATTCATCTTTTTTTTTTTCACCTTCCTTCCATTACAGTGAGCTGTCGAGAGATTCGAACAAAAGACAGAAATCTCGTTCCTGTCATCAAATCATCAAATACAGATACTGTAGAATGTGTGGCGAAACCGCTAGTTCTCTGGTACACATGACATTAATATAATAGGCCACTTCAAGGACACAAACCTACCCATCTACTCTCTCTCTCTCTCTCTCTCTCTACCCATTTCTTTATTGGTATTTAAAATTCTTGGAGTTGGCCTCAGTTTTTTCTGGCTTGAGTCCATGTGAGTCTGTACTCCCTTACTAGCAGCATCCCTTGATGCATGGCTTCATGTCCCCAACTCTCCTCTCCCATCTCTCTTTCTCTCTCTTGTGCACATGGTACTTCTGGTTTGGCTGGGAACTTGTGCATATATAGGTATATATGGCTCCAAGTGCCAAGCAAGCGCATTGACCAGCCGGCCTGACCTCCGACTTTATATATATATATATATATATATATATATATATATTGTGTTCGGTGGCTAACATGGGAGCCGTGTTCTACCATTTTTGAAGAGAGGTTTGGTTTCTTCTTTTGTTCTTGTTAGAGAAGAGTCTTTTTTTCTAATGCCAAGGGTATTTTAGTCATTTCCAGTCTCTTGTTCAAGATTGGATGAGGATTAGTTGGGCTATGTAAGAGAAGTTATATGTTTTTTTTTTTTTTTTTTATAAAAAGAGAAGAAAAGGGGAAATAAGCTCATAACCTCTCTTATCTAATTAAAAAGTGTGCTTTCTTTTCACTTTTCACATACTTTATGCTTGAAACTTGCATAAGCTTTTTATAACACTTTATCGCAAAGGCAAGCTCATTTTTTGATATTTTACGTTTAGATACTTGATCTAAGGTGTCAATGTGAGGCCGCATGAAATTTAATTGAAATTTGAGCCTGCTTTTGGCGTTTCACTGATAGTTAAGCCCCTTATAAAGTATTTTAATCCTACCCTAAGACGAAGTGGGTCAGATTATTTCTGTCTCATCTTCCTCATTCTCCTTACTTCAAGTTCCTCTTGATATGAACTTGTTTTAAAATCCCAAATTCAAGTTTACAGCTGGGCGTCATTTTGGTTATTCGAATCGACATAAGAATGTAGATGGTTCAAACCTTCTCTAATTTGATCTGAACCAGATTGTGCAGGTTTGATATGAAGAGTGTAGTAGATTCAGTAATTGAATTTGGTATATAATTTTCTTATCAAATTCAACAGATATGTGCCTCCAAACGCATATAACATGCAAGATTTGAGTTCATTTTTTGTAGTTTGAACATGTGAATCTGAACCTGCCTCTAAGTCCAATTAGGCACTACCCAATTGATTCAATGTGGTAAGTTACATTCTTATTTGTGTGATCCATTTGATAAGAACAACATACAGTTGGGCATGTTCCCGCCATAGCTGCTTAACCTAAATGGATTGATACAGCCCCAAAGGGTTTGGCGTAGCTGGTCAGACAAGCAACCGGCAAAAGGGCAGTCCTAGATTTGATTCTTCTGGGCATCAACCCTTTGTGCAAACCAACGCAACCCGAAGCTAAACTAAGCCGAACCACAAGCAGATCGGAGCATATTAACTTGGAATCGAAATTATTCTGTATGGCATCATTAAACAAAATCTCAAGAAAGAGACCCACTAATGAGTTGGTGATATTGCACAATTTGGTCTTCAATATTTGAAGAAAAAATGTATATTCAAGTTGAGCATACTATAATGGGCATCACAAAAGAAAAAAGGATCAACTTATGGTTGCTTCATAATGTGTTAATGTGGTGTACTATGATTAGGGTTTGCTATCATATATAAATGCAGATCGATGCAACTTAGGTTGATTGTGGAGATTAACTACCCTAAAGCACGCGCAAAATCACGTTTCCAGTGGGCCCCACAACTTAAGAAAACGACGGTTAGATTGGAACACATGGACGGTGGGGATTGCTAGAACGTATTAGCATCTTGATTTAGTAAGTTTGTGACTAGGAAGTCACCTTCATTGGTTAAATTTTCTCTCTTTTTTCCCCTCTCATTCATTTCGTTTGCGGATAGTGGCAGAGCTAGAAATTTCTCGCTAAGGGGCACGACTACTTGGAATTTTAGACCTCAATAAGCAATTTATGTGAATTTGTGTGTGCAATTGCCCATACAAGCCAACACTAGTGCTTGCCGCGTCGGACTTCAGGCAACTGCGTGTACCAAGAACTCTGTGGATTAAATGGCAGGTTCATGTGGCTGGTCGAAACAACCACAATTCTATACAGATGCTTAAGAAATTTGGTAGATTAATCACCTTATTATTTGAAAGTTTTAAGAAGTTTAGAAAAAATTATGTCATTGTGAGTTCTGAGCAAGCAAAAATTTTCCGTCTCCTTGCAAAATTAAGGTTTATGAAGAACATGTCTAGTCGATCGCTGTAATTGCTTATGAGTTTGTTTGATTGCAAGTTAGAAACACAGTGTTCTTCCAAAGCACTTTCTGTGCGATCTTTGCATCCCTTGTTTGATACAGCATGTGCCTGCAAGAATTGTTCCTGCAATCAATCAACCTCTAAGTTCTTCCACACCATTTCCTTCAATCTCAAACAAGTTCAGAGAGAAGACCAGGATTCACTGCTCTTTGATCAGAAACTGTGACAGTTCTGCTCTTTGATCAGAAACTGTGGCAGTTCGCATGGCTCCCTAGCTCGAGCTACTGCACTAGCCTGTTTGGATCTGAACACTGTAGTACAAGAACACATACATGAATACCAAAAAGTCCAAAAAGGCATCAAATTCTCCACACTGAAATCTTCACTGATCTCGGGGACATATGCACGAACACCAATTTTGTACTTTTATTTTAATAATAAAGCAACTCAATCTCCATTCTCCGCACCCAAAGCTCCTTAAAGTATGACTGCGGTCTCCTAAATCAGTAACAAGAGATACCAAATTTTGGTGAATGCTCATGTCAACTAAGTAGTGATTCTCATCTGTCAAGTCAAAGTTTCCAGCAGTACTGAGCTAACTGTATTTTGTTGCATGTCTTTTAGTGCAAGCATGCCAACCATGGAAACTGATTGTACATATGTGAAAAATCAACCTCTATGGGTGATGAAACACTATAACCACAAAGGCTCGGCCGCAGGCCCGCACCCATGTTGTTAGGTGGGTTGCTTTGAGGACTTCAAGTTGAAGGAGATCAAGAGTTCCATATAGAAGGCCGCAAACAAGCCGATTTCGAACCGAATAATAGGGGTCAATATGAACTGGGCTCGAGAAAGCTAGCTAGAAGAGCTGGGTACAGTTGGGAACCAAGATATGGCTGGCTTATTTGGAACATGGATAGGATAAAGTTTTGAAGTCATAACAAATTGATTTGAATGCTAAACATATTATTCACAAGAACTTTTGCTCCTTAAAGTAGAAAAGGAGCGGCAGTTATATCCACACTTTTTCAAATAGGAGTTTTGTGTTTAGCTCTCTTCTCATTGAATGCATATGGAAAACATTTCAATGAACAACGAGAGAGAGAGAGAGAGAGAGAGAGAGAGAGAGGGCATCTTAATGTGTTTCTAGTTTTTTAAACAAAAACTCAATA
Source organism: Nymphaea thermarum (assembly GCA_011799765.1). Classification (NCBI taxonomy): domain Eukaryota; kingdom Viridiplantae; phylum Streptophyta; class Magnoliopsida; order Nymphaeales; family Nymphaeaceae; genus Nymphaea; species Nymphaea thermarum. The sequence continues at coordinate 203,505 of JAANDH010000337.1, forward strand.
AGTTAGTGAATTTATTTTGGTAATTTATAAAGCAGATGACAATAAGACTGGTGGGTGAGCTTCAAAAATAATCCTTGATTACTTTGGATACCTTAATTGAAAACGCAACACTGCCAACATGGTAATCATCGCTTTCAGGGTTCATTTTATTTAATCCAATTTAATCATAGCTCTTAGTTTTGTATGTCAACAAGGCTAGAATGCATCTGTTAGATTTTTTCAGAAACATGGCTAGTAACCATAACAATTTCTTTCCTGCAATTTTTCCTCAACAATCTTCAACCCAACAATTAGTATATCAAGTTTGGGTAATTTCTAGGAAGTTATATCAAGTTTAGGATATGGAGGTAATGCTTAGTGAAAAATTTCTGATCTACTAGGAGATTTTGAATAATTTTCAGGGGTGAGATTCCTAAAAACCTTGGAGAGATTCTTATTTGAAAATGCTCATGTCTCAGTCTAAAGGGCATAACATAGTTGGTCGGGCAGACAGACAATCATATAGAAGGCATACTATCAGTTCAATTTTCATAGGTGCTACTCCCTTAGACTATAAACAGTGAGATCGTAATACTTTAGTTGAATGATGTAGCATACTCCACCCAACTTTCGACATAGCCCAGGACCCGGGGGACAGAGCGGGGAAGGGGGGGTGGCTTCGGACTTCTTTTCCAAGCAGTGAATTCTTAATCTACTGCTCGCTCGAAAAATGCTCAAGTCTCATTTTTAGGTTGGCTATGAAAAATCCAAAGGTTTCTTTGGTTACTGTCCAGACAATTTAGACATATTATGTATGTATACGACCGGACTACCATAAATATTGAAAAAAATTTGCATTATGGCCTAAACATAGCTAAAAAGTATGACTCTTTTGAAAATATCATGACTTTCTCAGCATCATATTAGCATTGCGGAACCTCTCCAAAGGTCCATGATTCATGATGCCAATTCCTGTGGCTTTGTCTTCATGTAAACAGGCATATTTTCAGGAATCCCAAGATGATCTTCAAGGAGCCCGAGCATGTGAAAGAAGGGATGCTCTAGAATCTCATGATTTCAAGAATCTTGGAATTTGGATCACAGATCCAGACCTGCCCTCTTGAAGATATGAAATGTAAATCTGCGACAAGTTTTAGATTCTACTACAAAATTTGCAATCTTCGTAGGAAATTTCATGATCAGAGTGAGTACTTTTAAAGGGTGCTTTGTATACCAAATGAAGCATGGCTCATTTGACACTATGCACTTGATTTGACATGGGCTCATAGACATGACCAGATAGGTTGTAGCCCTGGAACCCACTCTGTGACCCAGGTAGGTTATAGGCCTGGACCCACTTTGTGAGCCGGTCTGCATGGTGGGGTTCCTCATCAGGTAAATCAGGACTAGACCCAAAAAAGCTGAGCCACTTTTTTTGTGCACCAAGGAAGAATTGAACGGGCTTCTGCCTTCTACATTGAAACTGAGGGAGTTGTTTGCACAATTTGACTGTGGATCTGATCATCTTGTCTACCTATGGGATTGTGCAATGTTAAAGGACAGGGATCCCTTCGTACCCTTGAGTTTGCGGGCTTTCAAAAATTCATTCAACATTGCTTCAATCAAATAGGGTCATTTTTTTAAATACTTTTAAGAAACTGTCTTCGGCGTAAAATCACCACATCTTTCAACTCGAGTGTCGCGCTTGCTACTTTTTGTAGCGTAAAGGAATAACATAGCAAACATGACAGTAACCACAAGATTTGAACCTCGAACCCCTTGAGTGTAAAAAATTAAAAATGAATGAGGTTTATATATATAGATAATGTACATTTAGTGGTCTGGTGTGGGCAATTGCCCACCCCAGCAACAACGTGGCTCCGCCACTAGCTAGACCCTGATCAATTCTTATGGCCATTATCCCTATGTGAAAGCAAATGCAGCACTAGACCCTAAGAACAAAGGGAAATGGTGGAAGAAGGCGAGTCCGTGATTCGATTCTCATGTCCATCAGCCCTCTGTGCAAGCCGACCCGGCCTTAAATGGAAAGGGAGGGAGCCTTAGCTTCTCATTTATTGTCATAACTTCTTCTTCTGTATTCCTAACTCTTGACATAAATTTTTCTGGTTTCACCCCCGACAAGTACTTGAGCTTGTCTCCTCTTGACGGTGATTGAAACTTCCTTCTTTACCTCCTTGAATAAAGGTAAAAAAGGTCAAGATAGAACTCCATCTGCAGACAAAAACAAAAACAGGAAAAAGTAAGGAGAGGAAATTTCCTAATTCTTTTGGCAGCGGTTGTTAGTTGTTCCCATCAACGCTAAGGCCAACCCATGGATATAATATGAAAATGCCTCTAGAGTTCCAAGAGGACGTCCCTTTTAATATTGAATGTGACGCTTATCTAACTCTATGTATTCCCTCTAAATCCTCCAGCCCTATGCTAAACAATAGTCACCGGAAGCTTTTGTTTGATAGAGAAAAGCGAGAAGACCGGCAAAATAGCACCTCCCGCTCAATGGCGAGGGAAAACAGTCCAACACACCACTGTGCTCAATGTGATGAAAGTCCAAATCCTGGCCATAGAAATCCACTTGCCGTCTCTTTCTTTCTTTCTCTCTCTCTCTCTCTCTTGAGATATATATATATATATATATATATATATATATCACACCACTTCTGCCTCTCAATAGACACAGGATATATTGGACATTTCCACCTTACATGGACGGTAGAATGGAAGTTGCATGAAGAGGCATCAGTTTGAGCCTCCAAAAATACAAAGCACCAGTCACCAGTAAATTGAAAGGTTACACGAGAAGCGACATGTGAGACGGAAGCAGGAAAGCAAATACTTAAAAATGAGGTATATTAGCATTGGTGATGGGACTCAAGAATGTGCAAAACAGAAAGAAAATCAACGCCCAAGTGTATTATGTAAAGGGACTTTGGGGTGACTAAGACCACATCAAGAAAAAGTTGGGAGAGAGATCAAAAGATTGACGTATTAAACATAGAGATCTACATTCCTCGGATGGGTTAAAAAAGAATATCACGTTGCTCCTAGAGTTCGTCATGCGTCTGTCTTAATGGAAGTTTTTCTTCTGTAGAAGGTGGACTCAAACCATCAGCTGCTCTTGTTGTCATCTGAGAACTTGTCGATTCATGACCTGAGCCCTTCAGAAAAGCAGATGAAAGTTTCCTCTGCAGCTTCAGCAATCCAATCCGCTTGGTGAAGATGTAGAGCACAACAGAGGCGAAGAAGAGAAATCCAACAACCAGAATTATCCTGTTCAAAAGCGGATTGAATGAGCAACTAGAAAATGCTGTTAGTTAAAGGTGTCCCACAGACCTGGTACAGACGAGGTCCAGAGCGGATCTAGGGTGGTCGTATCATGTTCATGCATGATTCCATCTTGAATAAAGGCCTCACCAAAATCTAAATCTGTGCATATGAGCTTACACCCTACGGTGTCATGTTCATTTGGAAATGCACCAGTTTACCTCTCAATGATATCTTGGCGCTGCATAGTGGAAAGGAGGTTTCTAGTTCGCATCAGCAAAGATCGATGACCCTTATATTCACCTTCTGCCTTTCTCAATACGCTGGTTGAATTGTCTAGATAAGAGAAACAAAAAACAACCATGTCATCCTTAACCATTGCACGAATTTATGTGAATATACGAATTTATATATTTACCATTCCAGGTATCTGCATTTATTTAGTATCATTACCACAAAAATTCATGGATGGAACAGTACTTCTCAAAACTTGCATGTTTCTAGCATATGAATTCACCACAAAAGTAAAATTTTAGGCATAGATTTTGGACTTCCAATGAGAAGACAGACAGAAGGTTTATGACATAGAACATTCAGTTCTTTCATTAGCATCTCTTATTTTCTGCACGGTTGTCATCCGCATGTGCACTCCTTTTATATTGATGCATGCCTGCACAAGCGCATGTCGGAAGTGTCTTTAGGACCTTAGGTAGACACAGCTCAACACAGTAATCTCACTGTAGCAAGGTTCTCTTTACAGCAATTACTTAACTTTCAAATTCTAGTAACATGTTCCACTAGTGTCACCAGAAAACGATATAACCTGACTAATAAATAAAATGCAATCGAGCTTTTCTCAATACTAGGTGAAAGAAAAACCACCCTCTTGTTGAAGGATTCTGGTCTGATGGGATTCTGCAGGTTTTACTAAATAGACAATCAAACGAAAAGGAACAAGAGATGCATTTCTGCAAGTGTAAAGCAAATAGACATACCAAATGTCATCAGTGTGTTTGCACTTCTCTCCACTTCCTGTTAACCATCCAGAAGTTACCCCATGTAGATGTGACAAAATCAAAATTATTGAGCTGGGAAAACACAATGGTAGCTAAGTAACCTGAACCATCAGTTGCCGAGTGCGGCGAAGACTTTCAGTGATGCTTTCAGCAGCGGATGTCATTCCAGCCTTTGTCCTGATACATAATAAAAATTAAAGTTTTTAATAGAGAGAAAAAATGAAAAATCACATATATGGAATAATGGATAGTAATCATGTCACAACAGCAGACATCAGGAAATGAAAAAATATTTTCATTATGCTATGGCAGTATGAACCCATGTATTTGTCCCTGCAAACTTAAAGTTGTACATGAGTTCAATAATATATTTTCCACCCATTATAGAGTTAGAAATCAGTGGCTTAATCTTAATCTAAACAAGATGATTTCCTTTCTTGCATTATCTTCCTCCCATGGTAAAGCTGGCACAAGACTATCTCTGTTGCTTAGTACCGTCAAACATAATAGATGCACATCAATGCATGAAAGCCTTAACATAGAAGAGTTAAAGTGGATCCAAACTATAAAAGTCATCTGCTATGAACAAAAGAAGAAAATGAAAGAATTTACTAATAAATAAATCAGCACAAGTTTAAAGCTCCCCCGCTTCAGTCATTGTAGTAATAGACAGAATAAAGAAAATATTCATATTCCTAGAGTCAAAGACAAACATTTAAAAATAATAACTTCATTTGGCCACCTATGTCAGCCAGCCTAGTAACCTAAGCAATTGTCTGTCTGCTTGGGCTAACTATGGAGGTGTGCAGATATGTTGCTTATGATACAGGCTGTCAAAGCCCAAACATGGCTGAGCAGAACTCAGAGGAAGGAGTATAGTCAAAACATGATGCCCATTCACTCAGTTTCAACCAAGGACAACGTTGAAGAAACAACAGGAAAGCATATGTTTGAAACGCTCTATTCTAAAAACACAGCCATATGGATGAATGATGTAGTTGATCCTGGAATGCTCTGGATCCTTTATGCTTTCAGATTTAAGGTGCAATACCCCAATGATTCCTATGAAGAGACATGATAACTAATGGCTAAGTTGTAGAAAACTCCATAAAACTTGAAGTGCATGCTTGCACTTGAATCAGCATTTGAGATATAAGACAAGTTTATGGACAAAAACTTTAAGAGATTTAACAGCAAAGATTATGATGAAAAAGTATAGTTTGAAACAGAGAGGAAGTTGAAGAGGATGAATGAATTAACTATAACTTGCAAATGGAATTCCTCATTGTATCAGACGTGCCCTTGTAGATATATAAGAGAACAGGAGAGAAGATAATGAAAACTGCAGCAGTGGATTATCAGAAAACCAAAAAACAGAAAGGAAAAAAAAAAACCCTGTCCTTCGCATCACTATAGTGCATGACACAAAGGCCTCAAGCTTTGTGAATTTATGGCAATATATTCACCTGTGTAATACTTGGATTCCTATAGAAACACAATATTTTTGTAAACAAGGGACTATTCACATTCACTGAAGAATATGAACTTTTGAAACCAAATATCCTTTCCATTTGAAAGAAATCCTAGAGAATAAAAGTTCTGAAATTAAATAAATTTTATTTTGCTGTTCCAAGCCATCATCATTGGTCCAAGCAGCTGCCTTGCATGAGCTTCTTTGATCGGTCTCCATGTACAAATCCTTTTTGTTGAAAAGTCATTTACCCCTTTTAAGTTAATTATTGCTAAAACAATTAGCATATATATATATATATATATATATATATATATATATATATAAAGAGAGAGGGGGAGAGAGACAGAGCCTCCATTCTTCTTTAGTGAAAACATTATGTGAAAGCTAAAGCTGTAGATCTATGTTTCAAGTGGTAAAATGAAATTTTAGCAAATTTCACAATCAGGATGACAGCAACAACTTGTCCAGTAGCAGCCATTCTTAGAAATGTTTAACATTTTTCTCATTTCTGGTACAACGAGACCACACCCCGACAGTGAGACTTAATCGCATTCTCAGCAGTCCAGAGGCTACTACCCTTGCCCCAAAGGCCTATGCATGCTTGGCTTGCACAATGAATGGCTTTTCAGGATTGAAAATGATTGCTTTCTTGACAGCCAAAGCTCCATCCAGTACACCAAACATTCTCAGCAGTGTAAAATCTGGGATTCCAGAGGCTAGTACCCTTGCTCCAAGGGCCTATGCGTGCTTGGCATGCACAATAAATGGCTTTTCAGGATTGAACTCTGACTGCTTTCTTGACAGCCAAAGCTCCATCCAGTAAACCAAACATCTTTCATGGAATGAAGTTTTAACAGTTAAAAGCTCTCAACAATAGAGATAAGTATGTCAACCATACAGTGAGAAGCCAAAGAAAGTTTCATGCAGCAGGAAAGGTACTAAAAAGAAGTTGAAAGTTTCAAAGCACATGATAGTCAATGTCATGGCATTAAAAAGGTAGATTCTTGTTCTCGAGATTTGATGCCAAGCCTGAACCATACTGCAAATTGCGCCTGCGAATGGTAGATTCCTCTCCACCTCCTAATAAGAGTTCCCTCTGCAACCGAAAGATAACCCCTTCACTGACAGAAAAGTAGGAGAAAAATGTAGCAATCACTATAAGTAGATAATATTAAGCAACTTCAAGCATAAGCATGCTTCTCTTTTTTGAGTGTCAAATCATAAAATTCAATATGCAAAGAAAAGCACTTTTGCATCAACAGCACTGCATTGTACACAAAGAGGAGAGGATTGTGCACTGAAATCACACTGAAAAAGAAGAAATGACAGGGAGAACCAAAAAAAAGGAGCTGTTCTTTTTACCTCGGCCTGAGCAGCTTTCCGCATATTGGTTTTAGCTTCCAAATTAGCATTCCTCAGGCTCAAACGCAAACTGGAAGCATGATAGAATGAATACTTCATTTTTCTGCCACATAAATTAGTAAAGGTGGCACACTTGCATATGCATGTGCAAACGAGATGTCTGTTTTTGTGCGTGTGTCTGTGTGTGTGGGCGGGTGGGTGGGTGGGTGTGTGTGTGTGTGTGTGAGAGAGAGAGAGAGGGCACATTACGGTGATACAAGATAACTACAAAAATTCTAAGCATTCTTTTAGCAATTCTTTAAAACAAAGTGAATGGAATGATCAAAGACTTGTTGTACTAATTCTTCAACTACTTGAACATCCATCTGTACATGTACCATGTGATGTGCATGTACGTGTATGCGTATGTGTTAAAAAGCTCGTATGTGTTAAAAAGCTCCAACAAAAGAAGAATATCCCAATAATTTATGTATTTTCTAGTTATTGCATGAAAGAAGGAATTAAAAGAATAAGAAACCTGTTGTATTGATCTTTCCAGGACTTCAACATGAGCTTTGCTGAATTTATCTCTTCTTCAGTTGGAAGCTGCTCAGAGAGTAGATCAAGCCTAAACTGCAGAGATCTTAACAGTGACAAACCATCCTGCACTGCAGCGTTCAAGCGTGGAAGAGTATTTAATGCCTCCTTTCCTGGTTTTCCATATCCCTCTATTTCCCTCACATGTTCAACCATTTCATTTAGTGTGTTATCCCACTCCTTTTTTAACTTCTCAACTGCCTCAACGACCTCATCCACCTCTCTGTCTGCCATGTGTGGAATCTAGTGCAAGAAAAGAAAACCAACAACTTCATTCATCATGAAACTACAATAAGTTTTCCCAGATATACCATTCTCATTCGCCATAATAAAAAACACTCTTAGGCGCACACCTATGTTTTCTTAAACCAACCAGAATACCTTCTCAGGTTAATAACAGTTCTACATTTTTAGCCTCAATATTGACAGCTTGAAATAATTGGACAAGAAATGGTGAACTTGGGGAAAATCACAAAAATGCAGCTTCATCAAAGTTTCTATCCTACAGCTGTGCATACCAAAAATTGACCTCAAATTTTGTGTGCATCAGCACACATGGTATGATTGAGACAGAAAGGGAAGCATTTGATAATGGGGATAGTTTTCTTACTTCAACGTGATTCTAGCTATGGTTATATTTCAACTAGGGCTAACCTTAAGATGACTAACAGAAAAACTAATAAGGTGTTTCTCAGTATAATGTAATGAAGGTGTCTGTTAAGAAAACAACCTATTAGAACCCACCAACTAATTCATAAAAGTTGAATAATTAAAGGAACAGAGACAAAAATCTAGCATTAGAATGATAAACGAACAGAAACAACATTTTTGTGCCACCAGGGGCATGAAACTAAAAGGCTCGAGATAAGCACAAGAAAGGCTAAAGCCACATAGATCTACCGAATAATGCAACTAAAAAAGTCTAGCATCAGACTGACAAATACTTCTCCAGTTCAGCAAATATGATTATTGATTACCCTCTCAATGCTAATCCAGTTTTATCTAGAACATCAGCTCACAAGTCCATGCATTATTAAGATTTTAGGAAATGTGTAAGCCACATAAATTATTTCTAGAGATAAACAAGTATGAGACAATATTGCTCTCTAGAGCCAATCGCGTGCCCTACATTGCAAAAGATAAAATGAGAAAAATGCATATTAATCAGAATAAAAAACAATCGGCTTCAACTGTAAGAGTAACAGAACACAGATATAGAACCAAGAAACACATGAAAGGAATGGGAGAACAGGAAAAAAGTAAATACCCTACAGCTTGCATTGGCAATTTTATGTGATACCAGTTATCCATATCAAACAAGTGACTCCATGATTCTTTTCTGGACCTACAGTTGTGTCCTAACAGATCTCAAAGGAAACACAACCAAGTAAACGAGTTTTAAATGTTTCCTTCTAAATGACCCACAACCACCACTATAGCAGAAGAAAAAAAATTCAGGAGAGTTACTACCAATTGACCATAAAGACATCCGAACACTATCCAACCAACAATTATCAAGAAAGTGACTTGAAATCAGTGATGCTATTTAAAATGTTCCTCAAGATTCTAGCTTGCAGATCATGCAGGGGGTGCTCAACCATAAACAAAAGGGTCTACTTTTAAAAACCCAAACACCAAACAACCAGAAAGATAATTAACCAATCGCAGGAAGTTGAAATTTATGATATAGCAAAATTCATCAATTGTGCTAAATCGATCAAGGTTCAAGCTCACAAAATCCGTGATTTTCAGTTGCAAATTCAGCGAGTCCATGAAAAAACTCAGAAGCCAAACTCAACCAGAAGGCTAATCGTAAAACGTGCAGACCGTTGAGAATGAAATGAGAAAAGGTTCAAACTTCAAACATTAAAAACAAACAAGCAACAACCAGCAGCAGCGATCCCCAACAACCACCACCAACAATCTGATGTCTTACGATCTAAGAACGTGGAAAAGGTGTGAAATTAAAATTCAAATTGAAGAGAGAAAAATAAACAAGGAACCCAAAAGATAATAAAGGCACGCACGAAGTCCCCAGGCAACCCGAACAACGGGAGCTCGATGAACGAAACTTTGATTACCTCTCGATGAGTATGAAAAACCGACTAATCAAATCGAATCAATCTTCAACTTTTAAAATTCCCAGAAACCTCGGAAAAACGTGGAAGGAAGCAATGAGAGAAACGAACCGAACTTGATTGCCTCTAACAGTCTGTCGGACGCCGTTAGGAAAGACCCAGGAATCCTAAGGAGACATAGAGGAGAGAGATACCTGTTCCTCCATGTCGAAGCTCCGCCAGAGTCTCGCCCTTCTCCGACAACAAAAAATGGAGAGGGAAAAGTTCTGAGGCTGGGACGGACAGAGAGAGAGAGAGAGAGAGAGAGCGTCGGAACAGTATGTTCCGCGGAAGGTGGACGCGTAGGCAGCTTTGGGACAGAACAGAACGTCGCAGACAAACATTGTCGCGGGTTCCTTTCTCTCAATTATGTCACTAATTTCATTTCTCGTCAACTTATTTATATATAAAACATGTTTTGATTCAATTATTTTTATGAAAAATGTGATGTTAGGAAATTGTTGATGCTATGGAAGCAGTTCATTTTTGTCTATAACTACCATTAAATTCAAAAAAATAATTAACAATATATATTTTCTATCAACCTATTCTTAAAATCATACTGTATTTGATCGAAAAAAAAATTACTTTATTTATTGCATTTGGATGATGGCGTTTTGTGTGTATATGTGCGGCTGAATTGGCCACTACTAAAAACTTTATAAACATATATATGCGTGTGTGGCCAAATTGGCCATTACTAAAAACTTTATAAACATACATATATGTGTGTGGCTGAATTGGCCATTACTAAAAACTTCTTGTTAGCAAAATCACAGGAAAGGGATTGCCTCCATTACCTCATTTCTCTTTTGGAAAAGCATTATTTACACCTGCTTTTTTCATAATAGTTGCCTTATTTCATTGTTCTCTTACCCACCCATCAAGATATTGTTGTTTTGTTTATCACGCAAGATTCCTGCGTCATTATCTTACCCAAAATGGTTTGGTCTGTACTCTATATATTGAGAGTCCATCTTCTCTCAAGAACATCAGAGAATGAATAAAAAGCGCTCGATTATCTTATCTTACCTAAAATGGTCTGGCGTGTACTCTATATTTCGAGAGTCCATCTTCTCTCAAGAACATTAGAGAATGAATAAAGAGAGAGCTCCCTTTTCCGTGGATGCCGACATCAAAATGCCGAACCAGGTACATGCTTGAGTTTTCCATGTTTTAACACTTCTTCCATAGGAGGCTGCTAGAGTGTGAACGCATTTGCTTAGTTATATCTGCACTAGCTAGCATATGTGATAGCTAGCACATGTGATATGTGGTTCTAATAGTTCATTCTCATGCCTATGGAGTTGCAGTTTGCACATAAGAAGCAGGAGTTGCGGCCAATGCCTCTGAGGAAAAAGCCCGAAAGCACTGTTGTTATTGAGAGTCCATCTTCTCTCAAGAACATCAGAGAATGAATAACGAGCTAGCTCCCTTTCCCGTGGAAGCAGGCATCAAAATGCCAAACCAGGTACATGCTTGTGTTTTTTTTCTTGACACTTCTTTCATAAGTGGCTGGTAGAGTGTCCATGCATTTGCTTAGTTATATTTGCACTTGCTAGCATATGTGGTATGTGGTTCTAATAGTTCATTCTCATACCTATGCAGTTGCAGTTTGCACACGGGAAGCAGGAGCTGCGGCCGGTGCCTTCGAGGAACAAGCCCCATGTATGGCTTAAGAAAACACTGTTGTTTCTAGGCCTACTGAATCAAACCGATCTAGCATAAAAACCAGTGACCTCAACCTTCTTTTCAAAATGAAACCAATGATGTTTTCAAGAAATTATCAATCCCAATGCTACTGTAGCCCGCAACAAGCGAAAGCCACCTGTCTTTGTGGCTCTAACGGATCCCTGAACTCTCTCTCTCTTTCTCAACATCCTTCATCGCCTTACTCATATATATATATAATTTTTTTTGGAAGGAATTCCTACATATTTAATTTAGAAGTTGCTCTAGCCAAAGCAAGTTAACCAAACAATGTGTTTCTAATCCAACAAACACAGGGTGCCCTGCTTATCAATAACACTGCACACAGAAAATGTCAGTGTTTGGAGTGACGAATCACCAGGAAACCAAAAAGGAGATCCCATGCAAAAGGGAGAAAAAGATAGAGAGACCTAACCTTCACAAAAGAATGGTGAGGGAGAAAACAGAGAAGGGGATGGAATGGAAGAAATTGCAACATGACCCATTAGTGTTCAGATGGAATTTTACCCACTAAAAACAGTTGCTTCTCTTGGAGCACATATGTTTAAAATGCTAGGAGAACTTATTAAGAAGTGAAGGCAATAATATTAAGAACTTTAATTCGGCTCGCCTCATAAAAAAATTTTGGCTCCATCCCTCTCGGCAACTAAAAATTGCTTTATTCATATGTTGATGTCTCTATAAACTTTATTTTTTCTTCTTCTCAAAGTTTAGAAAGCTTAACTATTAGTCAATGTTGTTAAGTGCATCGGTGCAAAGCAATACATCGAATTTGTGAAGTGAGACAATGCGCAATGCGGGTGATGTGATGCGTAAGCATCCTCTTTAATTCTTAGTTGTCTCTTACTCCTCATTCACTCCCTTCCTTATCATTAAATTACATTTAAAAATAAAAAAACAAATATATATATATATATATATATATATATATATATATATATATATATATATATATATATATATATATATATATATATATATATGTTGCCTTTTCAAATGTGTTTCCAGTACTTCTCAAAAAATAGATTCATGACATGGATGCATGAAAAATTTAGAATAAAAAATATGATGTCCAAATCTAATCTTGTAGTTGGAAAAAATAAAATCATTCACTTCAAGAAATTTGTAAAATCTATTCACGGATTCAATTGCCTTTGTGCTTTTCATCTTATAAATTAAAGTACTTTGCATCTTTGTAAAATATAAAATGGAGATAACACCGAGAAATGGCAGGGTGAACTTTGAAGACCTAGGTAGACGAAAACTACGGGAGTTCGAGTTTATATTAAAATGGCAAACCTCGATTCTGACTAGCACAACGCAATCAGTAGAAAGCAAGAAGTAACTATGCAAAGAAGGCAAAATCTAAAAAGCAGAATTTGTGCTCCTGAGAGGGAAAGCGGCAAGAAAAAAAGTCCGACACTGCTCAGGCCGGTAAAACCTAATGGCTTAATGTGGGGGAAGAAGAAGAAGATGATGAGGAGGATGATGATGATGAAGAAGAAGAAGACGGAAGAAGAAGAGGAACGTACGCACCTGATCTCTGGCGTACCTTCCAGTCGCCGGCATCTGTTTCAGTAGGCCTGCGGACCGGCGGTGGACTGAAGAGATCTCGAGAGAGGGGAACCCCATTTTTCATGTGACGACGCGGCCGTCTGATCTTTCCGCCGGCCGATCTGGGAAGATCGGACGGCTCAAGAAGAACGGTGTCGTCGAGCCGGTTCCTCATCGGATGGGATCGGTCTGTCCTATTTTTATATATATATGAACTTACATATAATTCACCTTAAGCATTTCTTTATCAGAATATAAATCACGAACCTTCTTGTATTCACGGTGAAATGCAATTCAATGAAATAATATTAACCGCACATTCTTGGATTACCATATACTGTTATAGTTACCTATAACTTTATAATTATAAAATCCTAATATTGAAGGACTTCAAAAACTTATAATATTTGCGTGGCTGAATAATCTTGAAAGGCGTTAAGACATATGGTATTAAATAATGAAAATTTTCTGTATAAACTGGTCGTAACTCAATGACATGTTCTTTTGTCCCTAATAATATGAAATAAATGACATTTGAAATCAAATGAAGCTCAAGTCATTTAAAAGAAAAAAAAAACAATGTATCTCCTTTTTTTTTTTGGTTCACGACAACCTAATATTTTTGTTTCTCTTTTTTTTATGTAATTTAATGACGAGGGAGGAAGAGTATGAGGAGTAAGAGATAGCCAAGAAGCCTCACCGTGAAATTTCATTTTAATGTAATTTGATGAGAATTAACATAAGGGAGGGAGAGAATGGAAGGTAAGGTAAGCTACGAAGGCTCCCTCTGAAATTTCGTTATAATATATATATATATATATATATATATATATATATATATATATATATATATAAGAAAAATTAAATACTAACTCTGACTTGTTATAATCGCCTGGTAGCTGCCCGTTATCCTGATCGATAGACAGTCATAAAAATCCCATTGATAACTGCCGCTCTGGTGTTTGAGATAAGCATATCCATGTCCATTTAGTTCAAGGCGCACGTTCTAGTTAATTACCCGTTGAATGCCTTTCGGGTTCAACACTTGAACCGAATCTGAAAGGATTCCATTAGGCCGCACTAAGAGATCCAAAATCTGATCCAATATGAGTCGATCGAAGTAGTCGGGTAAGTCATCATAAAGATAAAGATTCTAACAATCATCGGGAGAAGACCCTTCATCGTTGACAAATTCAGTTTTCAGAATCCAACAGATCCAGATAATGGGGCATTAGCCCCGTATATTTTCGGGTCAATAATTGAGACCCGTGAGAGAGTTTTTTCTAAAAATCAAAAGAGTGTTGTACTTGTACATTTGGGAAAAGAGAAAATCCCGTTGGGGATTTATCTGATGCACTTGAGCTCGTTGATGCTCTGAAGCTCCGGTCGCCACCGGCGGTAATTCGGAAGCCGCAACCCCGCCAGACCCGTTTCCGGCGCCTCGATCGCCACGATCCTCACTTTCATCGGGGCTCCGGTCTCCACTACGGCCGTCGGAAACACCTTCGCCCCGCTGGATTTCGCTCGCGATCGCGGCGACACTGCCGCTGCCACTGCGGCCACCTCGTCGTCGGCGACCCTGGAATTCACTCTCTCCATGGGAAACAGCACGTAGAGCTTCCCGGGCTTCGCCTCCTCGTCGGCTCGCAGCGATCGGACCCGGCGCGAGCTCAGGACCTCGTCGGCCGGCGCGACGACGCGGCCGGGGAACTCGATCATGAGCTCGGCGACGGCGCGGGCGGACGGGAACTCGTGGACGTTACCGGCGAGGTCGGCGAGTCTGACGACGGGGAGATCGACGGCACAGACGCAGGAGAAGTGGTTCCCCATGGCTTCTTCGACCTCCAGAAACCGCGCTACCGCTTGGATGCTGACAATCGATAATTCTCAGGTAGAGGAAAATTCTAGGGCTCCTGAATCTCCCAAATTCGAATCTTGCCTTCCCAAAAACGAGAGGATAGAAGTTATTTATACTGGCCGGGAGAAGTTAGGCGGTGGAAACGATAAGCGACCGAATTACCTCAAATGTACGCATCTTTTGATTTATTTACCTCCTTTCAGTGTTATTCAGATAAAAGTATCGAGGATAAGACTGTCATTTGCGGAAGGTGGAAGGAAGGAGTTGTGAGTCGATGTCAACGGCCTTCAACCATACGGAAGAGTTGACGCGTTAAAGGCACGTGGCAGAAGAAGGAGATGCGTGTCCAAGATGACGTAAGCATCTCCGTCTGAGCTGGCGATCACAATCGGACGCTATCCAGAAGCCGCGTGTCCCGTAGCATGTTACTGAGAAGGAGCACAGTGGAGTGGCCGGTGGGGAATCACCGGGTCGGGTATATCATCCATGGTCCGGTTTAAAATGGGCAGTAACGCGTCGGTAGTTTCTCATTACGACCTGAATCTAGACCCGTCTTAGTCGGATCCGGCAAAAGAAACTGGACCCGAATATCCTAATCAAACTCGGATCCGGTTCCTACTTTAGGCGATCAAATCTGAAACCAAGTCTGTGTTCGTCAATTATATATAAAAGTTGAATATTACGTCTGATTCGGATTTTGTCTAGAAAATTCGATTTCGACCAGGAGTTCAGGGATGTCAATATATCTGATTAAAATTAGATATACTTTTAATTGTATCTTTTTTTTTGTGATATTCAAGGGTTTAAATTCAGAATTGAATACGAATAAAAAAGTTCATATCCGAATCTGAATCTAAAATCTGATTTTACCAATTTTTCAAATGTAAAAACATTAGATATAGGATATTTGTTTAAAACAAATCTGTATCGAAATTCGATCGGATATTTATGTGTATCTGAATTTGATTGGATGTTGTTTCTTAAATCCGAACCTGATCCAATTTTTTAATTGGATATTAAATTTTTTTCCATATCCGATTTTTCGAATCGATTTGATCAAATATCCAATCCAAATCAAATATATTCACATCCTTAGCTATAGGAGATCTGATGAGATCGACTCTGCTCCAGTGAGATATGGTTCAAGTATCTGACCCGATTACATGCGCAGTCTCTTGTGAAAGTGCCGAGTAAGTTGGATCTGGTAAGTGGTGGATCCCACCTGAATCCAAACCATTTCCATTCATAAAACGGCTCACGCTGTTTTAGATTTCTAGCTAATCCACAACGTGGACTTTGACCTTTATCGGGTCAACCCTACTAACCAGTGGGATTTGGACCAAAGCAAAAAGAATAATTTGGATCATAACTGCCGTCAATGGACCCAATTAACGAACCATCATGGATCTTGGACCCATTTACGCGTCCCAAAAAATTCAACCCAGAGGTTGCTGGTCGGAGTTTTCCTCTAAATTCAAGTTTGACAGTTTATAAAAGAAAATTGCAAGAAGACACCTGACATTTAGGCGAAACTGCTCAATATTTAAAAAATTAACAAATAAACACTCAATTTATATTAAAAATAGTGTTTTCTGTCAGTTGGTGGCCCTTCAGGAATTTTTTTGTGAACGCCTATCTGTTAACTTTTAAACGTTGAATTTTTATGAACAGATTTGTTGTAACTTTTCGAATAATGTTTATGTAATCAGCAATTTTGTAAAAATATCATCCCGCATGCTGAATGTCACAGCATGGATGAGTCTATTTATGAAATCAATTACATAGATATAGAGCGGCACTAGATTGGAGCCAGGAATTTTTCATGATAAGAATTGAACTATAATTTTAAATTTTGTAGCAAGAATCAAAATATATTTTCTATTTTTTTTATATAAAAGTTTGTCAATTTTTAAAAATCTAAAGGAGGTGCCAAGGCCCCTGCCAACTCAACTTTTTGCGAGCGAAAGGGAATATTTGGGGGGCACTGATGTGCAAATAAGCAAATGAACCAACATAAATATATAAATAAGTAATTTGTGTGGGTCTGTATGAACAATTATTCATTAACTTCAGACTGACCAAGAAAGAAGTCAGATCGGCCAGCCCACATGTGCCTCTTCGGAGACCTTAACTGGCCGGTGCATGGGCCTTCGGCTTGACCGGGGCCCGAGCTGGGCCCAGGTAACAAAGACAAAGTACCCAAATTATTAGGTATTTCCTTCTTTGACTCATTCTAAAGTTTTATATATATATATATATATATATATATATATATATATATATTATAATGCAAAACCCATTCATAAGATTTGTCATTAAAGGTTTTGTTGGCAGAACCAGGTTAGCCTAATAGAGGTTATCGGCTCAAAATTCATTTATGAACCTGACCGGGTCAACCCAGGTCAGATTACACAGATGAGTCGAGCTGCACCATAACTATTATGGTGCCGACTTCACGTCAGCCCATTGCGGGTCCTAATAGCGAGATAGAATATTGTCCTCAGTCAACTCATTGTCGTCTTAAGGTACAGAGTTTGCTTGAGTGTCATTTCCACTCACCACTTTTGATATCCCGGTGTCAAAAATATTGTCCCAGTTCCGAGTCACTAGAACAGTAACTGGTGGACCAGATCTAGTGCCAACTGGGGCCAGATCCAGCTCATTATTGATCCCTTTGCAAGGGTTTGTATTTTCATCCTACCAATAAAAACCATGAACTTACATATAATTATTTTTATAAATTTTTAACTTGACCTCTGTAACAATTTTGAAAAAAATGAAAGAACTCGAGTAGAAAAAATTTCAAAAATTTTTTTCATTGTATTTTCACAGGTTGCTTTCTTCACTGGTTTCATTTTTTTTTTTAAATAAGATTTAGTTTTTAAGTCTTTTTACGCACAGATTGAGTTGTGTGCACTGCCACTCATATACACAATAATAGCAAAGAGACATTTTGGTATTTTTTTAAAAAGAACTGTCTCTTTTTACTTTTTATTTTTTTATTTTTTTTCAATTTTAATTTTAGTTGTCAGGGGCATTTTAGTTATAACTATGCTAAAGAAAATTTCATGCACCAATATGAGGCATATAACTACGTTCTTTTTACACATTCATTGGGGATCTTCTTTTCTTTTGACGTAGATGTGTATATGTGTGCGTGTATATATTGATCATTGAACATTGAATAATCTGCTCAAAGCCCTCAGTTGGGACCTTTGGATAAGTTTTATAATTCCAACATGTAATTTTGTTAAATTATTATATTTTTTTTATAATTTAAAAAAATAAAAAGAATAAAAGAAACGAATCAAGCCATGGAGAGCATACAAATCTAGTGCCCCGCTCCATCCATTGTGTCAACCCCCTCGAGAACACGAGAACAAGAAGATAATGAATTTGAAAACCCGAGATAAAAAAGGAAAAGATCTGAATTTCCAGTCCATAAAAATACTTAATTTCACGTTAAATACGTCTTTTATTTTGAGGATCTAAAACATGGAGATGCAGATCACACGTATACAGGTAGCCATGTAAACAAAAGGCGTCTACGTTTGAGATATATCCTCACATCGAAGCACAACGGATGCAACAAATTCTAAAGATAGAACGCTCATCAATTCACTAGATCTGTTTACTCCAGCCATGGGAGGAAGAGCTCAATGTTTACAGGATTGAACATCGTAAACAAACACGGAATTACTGATCCTAGAACAACCAGTGACGGCGCTTCTTCTCGGCCCTTGATTCCGCGATGGTATCAAGCGTCGGTTTCCATGCCTTGCCGGAAAACTGGCGGCTCACGAACTCCGGCAGCCCGGAAAGGCTGTCCGAAACCAGCTCATCCCAGTCATGCCTCCTCTTCAAGGCCACATCCTCTTCTTTCTTCCCTTCAATTCTGCATCCCCTACCAGCCACCGCCACCCGTGGCCGGTGAACCGCCTTGCCCGGAAGCGGGCCGGATCTAGACATGAATCTCGTCTTAGTCTGGATCCTGTTCGCGTCTTCGGCCGAGCAGGTCACCCTTCCCCGTTTCATGGGCATCATGTGGTAGACCTTACTCATCTCCAGCTCCTTGTCAGCAGCCAATGGAGTTGGTCTCTTCCCCGCAGAAATTGACTGGAATTCGACGACGAACTGTTGTGGGTATTCCAACATTAGCTCCGCGACGGCCATCGGCTTGTCGAACTCAAGGATCGTGCCGTCGGAGAACACGACCTTTCCGGTGCCGGTGCCGGTGCCGGAGAACCTGGAGGCAATGGAGTTTCCCATACCATCTGGCAAGGAGAAAAGAGAGTGGGGGAGATGTGTTTAATAGCGTGGTAAGTTAACAGAGGGGCAGGGGAGGTGAGGCACCGCAGAAGGAGTTAATGTATGGGCGTGAGTGTTATAAATGGGGTCCAATTGAATGGGTTGGTTCAGAACTGCCCCAAATCTGTGAGGTCCAAAAGGGGGTGGACTTGGTATGAAGTGATGAAATGGAGTCGGTGGGTGTTTACTCGGTCCAACCTAATCACTTGCTCCTTTATTGGTCCGATATTTATTGGTCCGATATCCGCTAAATAATTGGGTCCCAGACTCGTTGTGGGTAGGGCTTGCCGGCTTGGTGCTTAAACCTGGGCAAGGTACCCAGCGGCGGCCCGGCCCGATGCCCAGACTTGCTATTGACACTTTAATTAGTTTCTTTGTTTGATTGGCTAGAATCGGATATTTGAACCTTAGCATTATATATATATATACCCAGCGGCGGCCCGGCCCGATGCCCAGACTTGCTATTGACACTTTAGTTAGTTTCTTTGTTTGATTGGCTAGAGTCGGATATTTGAACCTTAGCATTATTTATATATATATATATATATATATATATATATATATATATATATATATATATATATATATATATCAAGTTGGCTCACTTAAAAACTCTTAACACATCATTGATGACTCTCTGAATGTCGCCAAAAGTTTACGAGATATTAAAATATGAAATGCTAACTGTTTCAAGTATGGGTGGACACCGAACAAAGTATCTAATGAGTATAAAATTGAGAGTCAGGTCTGACCCGATAACTAAGCAAGTTGGCCCGATAACTAAGCGAGTTGAGCTTGAATTGTCGGCAAGACCAACTTTGTCAAGCCTTGGGTTAGCCCAGCCCAATCCGATCCCCAACCTTAGGTAGAGTCAATGTGTGGGCAATTGCCCACATAAACCCACAGAATATTTATTTTGATATCAATACTTCAAAGCAATTTTTTCATTCATTTTAAAATTTTAAAATTTATTATTAGTGACTAAAGAATGTATACTTTGCACATGAAAATTAAGATGGGATTGGGGGTTTTGATTCAGATCCGAATCAAATCCAATTTATTGGATTTGAGTATTTGCAATGATTTTTTTTCTTTCACATTACCTGAATTAATACCATATTTCATATATAACAATTTTGGTTAACTCTTCTGCCTAATATAATATTTCATTATGTGTTCATAACTTCGGGAAAGATTTGTCCATAAATCTTGATAAGATTTAGGAAATCAATGTTGAAATTTATCAATATTATCCGTATAATTTTTTTTTTCAAATTTATTAAGAGTCATCTCGTTTAGTCCTTGCCAGGTTCATCCTCGACTCTGCTTTCCAGCCCCTCAAGCCAAACCGGATCCTGGATTACAAAGCCAACCCGATACATTCACATTGGCATCACTAAAACAGAGTTAGGAGACAAGATTGGATTTGTATTTGATGGGTCCGAATTTAATTCGGAGACAAGAGTGTGTTAATTTTTCCAACTCTTTGTTGCTCATTAGAACTTTATTTTCTTGGGACCCTTTTAGTGAAATTGAACTTTTATCAAAATTTATGCATTTGAATTCAGTTATAATCAGTTAGTTTTATTTTCTAGTTCTGGAATGGAAAAACATTAGCTCCAATTCTCTTTTTAATATTATCTTCTAACACTAAATACGTTCTTAGACATTGATAAGAACGCGGAAAGAAAAAACAGTAAGAATGCACTTAGTGGAGAATAATATATAGGGAAAAAATTGCAGCTCAGTTTCTGCTTCTCAGGTTAATGGAAGTCTAGTTCATGCCCTTATTTGACAGTTTATGAAATGTGCAGTTAGGAAATTCAGAAAAAGTGGACCCCTTTTTTATAATTATAGGGACATGGTATGCCTAAAGAAATTTTGCCTGAGGTTTAATTACCAGAGTGTGTGTGTGTGAGAGAGAGAGAGAGAGAGAGAGAGAGAGAGAGAGAGAGAGAGAGAACTGATTATCACTTCTATTGCTGTTTATATGCAAAATTGATTGTCAGGATACAAATATCAGCAAAACCCCAACACTGTCAAAGACAAATCTGAAACACACAAAGAGACTGCTGACTTATTCTTTTAGCCTTTCAAACACCATGAACTGTAGGCCAATCAAGTGCATAGAGCATTACAAACATCGCAACTCTGCGAGTTCACTGTGAGTCAAAGACAACACACATTTACAAAGGTCATATTAAAAATCTAGCTATTTCAGTAATGTACAAAGGTGAATTTCACCGAAGATCTGCTATCCTGCGACTCATTCATGTCAATCTTGGTCAATGGGTTCACCTGACTCCGTCTGCAAGATAAAATGGTTTGTCAAAATGCAAATGACACCAAATTCACCAGGATACATCTATATTTCCTGAAGTAATTTATAAAACAAGCTTATTAGCAGCAAGATGGCGGTAAATGAAGAACAATCTAAAAGAGTGGCGGTAAGTGAAGCACAATCTGAAAAGTTGAGGTGATCAATGGGATTGATAAATTAAACCAATCTGTAACAACTACTGGATTTCAACATGGAACTCCTATTCTATTGCTATTTGACGAGTTGTATAGACACATTCCCAACAACTCCACCTTCTCTAAGAATGAATGAAGAAAAAGAAGCTGTTTCCAATCATGTGGCAGCACACCATTATGGGCCTGCTACCCACAACATTTTGCTGCGGAAAGCTTCAACAACATAAGATACTTAAACCATAAGAGGATTAATTTTAAATTGAAATGAAAAAAGGGGGAAAAATATGCAACTAGATTTTTGTGTCAATTTTCAGCAAGAGCTACTGTAATTTTCGTTAAGAAATTATAGAGAATCAGAACATTCAATTACTATCCGGCAATTTGTGAGCAAGTCCCTTGTCTAGAAAAGTTTCACCACCATTTCATAAACCATCGAAGGGCATCTGCCAAATTCAGAAGTTAAATTGATGTTCCCATTTCAAGATTTTCCAATGTTGCAGTTTCTTACCGTCAAGCAAAAAACTATCCAACAAAAGCTTGTTACCTCCTGTATGTTTTCTTCGCTTAAACTTGTCTTCACAACATGCAAAAATACATGCATGCACAAGGACACTAGAAAAGAATTGACTACGAACCGTCACCTGTTCATAGAGCTGCTTCATCTTCCTATACTCTACACGTGCTTGGTGTGACCGAAACATAGATTGAACACGTGTGACAGCTCTCTCCACACGTTCTTCAGCCTGCTTTCGACTAATCCTGAAGAAGTCCTCTTCAGCATCATTTTCTTCAGTTTTTCCATCTGCAGAATTGTTGGGGTTCATGTGATGGCCACGCAAGCCTTTCCTTTTTAAACGCCAACGTAGGATAACCTTCTCTAGCACTCCAACCGACCAAAGAATTTTACGATATTGCTTCCTCACTTGGTGGCCACGGAAGGCAGCCTATGGAGGACAAAGTCACAAAAGTAAAGATCAAAACAAGCAAGAGAATCATTATAACCAGAAACAAGCAGCAATTAAACATAACAATATTCAGATACAATAAGCATCATGAACTAAGAACGGTTGCAAAAGAAATTTTTTTCTACTCACTTGAATTCTGATAGCTTGCCGGCGCATATTGAGAAAATCTTTACGAGCCTTCCACACCCGAAATTTATGTTGTATTCTAACGACAGCCTCAATCTGCTTTTTTCGTTGGTGCCTCTGAAAAGCATGTTGAATCCTCAAAGCAGCAACTATACGGATGGCCTCAGCCTCAGGGTTTGTCTCTCGAGCTAATTTGGTACGTTGTTTCAGTGACCGCTGTCTAAATGCTTCTTGTATCCGGGATGCTGCATCAGCAGCAGTGCGCATTGCAGCTAATGAGTCTTTCAAACACAAGTCTTCTTCTGTAAGATTTCCCACACCAGGTGACTCAATTGAATTACTACGTTGTAAATTACCCCGTACATTGCCTGCAACAGACATTTTCCGGAAATGTTCTGTTAATGCTTTCTCAGCAAGATAAGCTGCCAAACCATCATAACCATTTTTATAAGCTAAGTCAGCAGGCGTGCATCCACCAGGATACTCAGGAGTTGGATCAGAAACCAAACTTGAATCTCCACCCTCACGCAATAGAACTGCGACCATTTCATTTCTGAACATGTATCAAAAATTTCATTAATACAAGATAAGACAGGGATTGTTACCTATACACTTCAGAAAAGGAATACCAAGAAATCAAATAGTTCTATAAAAATTTGCAAAGTTCAAGATCGATGCCCCAAATTGGAGATTAAATTTGCCACCTAATTGTATTATTTATTGTCATTTTCCATTTGAAAGCAACATGCTTAGGAACTTTCACCACAAGAAGATTAAACGTAGGGATCAAATGATCAGTGTTGTGTTTGTGATTTTTCCATTTTTTGGCCGCTCCCGATCTGATTTCTACATATGTTGACCTCTCCAATTTGTTTCAACTTCTAATTAATGGTGTTCGTGCTTTTATTTTTGTGCAAAAATTTGACATGCATCTAAACCTTAAATATCTCAAAATGCTTATGTTTTACACATATTGAGTGTTGACTTTCCATCGTCTATGTTAGAATATCGTGTGTAGGGAACCGGGTCTGGATATGGACCCGGTCCCATGGGCGCGGGTACCGAGAATGGCTCGGTACCCTAGGCGGTCTCCCTCCTTATAACCCCACTTATTGTGTAATGGTTGATTAAGTGGAATAAGATTTTCTCTCTCCTAGGGTTGCAGTTGTGCACCTAGGTAGAGCCTCTCCGTGGTTTTTTACCTCTTTCTGAGGTTTTCCACGTATATTGTGTGTCTCTTCTTCTTCTCTTTATCTTGTTTCGTGTTTCTACAGCCTCCATTCCACAATTTAACACACACAAGAACTCTACACATTTGATTAGCTCAGAATTTGAACAGTTTTAAGTACTAATAAAATTAAAAATTGAACTGTGAAAAACAATATAAGAACAGCATCAACATGTTAAGTGTCCAGACTCCAGAGTATGGGCCACTTATCTAGTAGCACGAACCTTATCCTTTTTTCTTTTTTACATGCATTATCCAACCTTCTTGTACATTCATTATCAACCGCTGTTTTGCAGTAAATTCTAACAAGATGATGGACATCAACTGAGCTGCTTTTCATTCCTCTTCTGTGGACTGGAATCCTACGGTTCCTTTTCTCACTACTAAAAGCTCACACAGTTCAAAAATTCCAAATTATGAACTTTTTGTAGATTAATAAAGAAAATAACTGTTTGATTGTCGATGTAGACCACACAGGGATGCCTTGAAGATATCTCCAAATAACAGGTACCCTATGTTCAGTCTAAAGTCGATCTGTCATGCTTTATTTTAGTGAAAACTTAATAAGCAGGAATTTAAAGAACTATAGGTAAAATTTGTGTATTGTATGCAGAGTAATTTTGTGTGCAGAAGCAAACTTAACAAATCTGAGTTTCAACTCAAGAATTGAACACTCCTTGGAATTGGCAGGTCCAAAGTAACTCGAGAAAGTGAAAAGCCAATGCAGAAAGCAGAAGGAATGAGGTCATATCTCATTTGAGTAGGAAGTAAGGCACTTTAAAACTTTTAGAAAGTGAAGAGAACCAGAGGAAAATAGGAAAAGGGGAAAAAGGAAAAAGAAGAAGCGACAAGGGAAGGAAACAAGAAGCAAGTTAGAAAGAATGTTGAAAACAACTATGAAGTGAACAAAAGTAAAAGAAGAATAAAAATAAGTGAAATGACCTTTCCTTTTAAGAAACTCAGTTTCCACCTTCAAAGGAAGTAAGTTCCTGTAGAAAGGGAATCACATTTCCACTAATAGTCGATACAAAAATCAGAACCTTCTATTAAGCTTCAAAAGCATGACACATTGCATTTCCAGAGTGTAATTCCTAAAAAGCATGCTTCCACCTTTTGTGGAGCTTCTAGTAACCTTGAGCATGACAAACAAAGGAAGATTTATTCCCTCACTAGTAACTCATTTTATGATCTCACAATCACTAGATGGACTATTGCTGAAACTTAAGAATGCACCTGAGGACGGTATAAACAGCTAAATTTATGAGCTTAGTTAAGAGAGATTTGATAAACCTTGATTATCCACAACTACTTTCAAGATGATAACATTACTTTTTTTTATACTTGAATCTAAAGAACGAAACTGATGATAGTTTAACCCAGTGCTACCTGGAAGGCTGGAACACGTCTACAACTTCGGTTTGAATGCTTCCAAAAACCACAAGATTTAGTTCAAAGAGGAAAAACTTCAATAGAGTTATTTATGCATAAGACAATAATTTGACACATAAAACATGTAACAATAAATCTAAAAAAAAAAACTAATTTTGACACGGACAAAAAAAGATGGTAGTATTTTGAAAATATTGTGTTTTTATCACAAGATAACAACAAAACATGTTTAACAGGAAAATGTCATGATCTTTTCAAAATATTCCCAAAGAAATATTTCTTGTCATAATAACACAATATTATTATTAGCATCACATTTCCCCTTGTTGTATTAAAAAAATTAATGTATGTTTAGTACATGTTTCCATTTTTTGTTTTATAATTAAAAACCATCTTGAATCTTGTTCAATTGTTTGTAAGAAAATTGTAGTTCATAAAATTTTCTATTGCTATTATATTGATTTTTAACTTTTTTAATACCCAATATTATCCAAAGAAAAACAACTCCCCTGGAAAATTTCCAAGAAAAACCCAAGAGATATTTGTGACATTGATTTCACATATGCATGTATACAAGGAAAAAAGACAATTAATAGTTTCACACGCACATGCGCAGATACATCAGTAGAGTAAAAAAAAAAATACAAATAGTTAACTAAAAATGTGTATAGCAAAACGTAAGAAGAATGAGGTGGAAAGTGCAGGCATGGACAGCCTAAGAAATCCACTAGGTAGATACATAAGCATCCCTAGGTAGTCAAGCTTGCTCAGATTAGATAGGGTGTCTAACCGGCTGCCAAAGTGACACCAATTTTTTTTTTTTTTAAATGATTGGGGTTTGAGGATAACAATATTCTCTCTTTTCAAAGAGAAGAAAAATGATGCAGAAACAAAAACTTTTGGATAAGCAGCAGAACTGAACTCTTTTTCTCTGGGAAAATAAAATACATGGATAAAAAGAACTTACCTCCCAAAATTTGCAGCCCAATGAAGTGCTGTCCACCCAGAAGTATCTCTAAAATCAATAGATATCCCTGCCTCGGTAATCAAGTGAATGACCCATCTATAATCTAGAACAGCACACAAATGAATAACTCCTTGACCCTGATGATCACGAACAGTTGCACCACGTCCTTCAATAAGCTTCTCCAGAAGCCACTCCTGCAACTTGGTTTTCAAAGTCAGATCCAGTAAACTAACATTAGCTTCCAAAAATGATGCTTCATTGTCCTCCATCGATTTTTTCAAAGACATCCAGTCTTTCTCATGCAACAATGTTGATTGTGCAAATCTTTTGGCATCATTTAATGTCTTTGGAGACACTTTGCTTGTGAAGATAGAAACACCACTACTTGTTGAGAAGAGTAAATGAGCAAGCCTTCTTTTCACTTCAAAATCATTCCATTTAGATTCATCAAATTTTGGTGCAGAAATTCCATTATTAGCTGAATGGCTGGGAGCAGGATAGTACTCAAAAGACATAATTTGGCTAATAGGAACGCGACCATCAAAGCTTAGATAAAAACTGTATATGCCAGACAACTGTGGTGGAGCCATACATCGAACCACTCCAGCTTGAACCATCTCAGCAGGAACAGATGTATCACCAAAAACACAAAGGATTCTAGATTCCACAAGATGACTGTAGGATTTGTGAAAACAGCCGGTCACCAATACCTAGACAAACCAGAAAAAGTTAAGACAGCATGGCACATTGGACCAAGTACCTTCATTCATAAACAATTAATGAAGCCAGTGACCGTAAAGAATCAAGGTTATCAAGTATATTGGCTTAGCTTGACTTAGCTATTGGATTAAGCTTTTTCTGAGTGATTTGCCAGCTTTTTGTGCTTTAAGTTGGGCCACCTATACTTGTTACCCTTGATTGCTGGCTCCATGTTCTTGTTAAATAGGCTCATCAAGAATATGCATGAAGTACTCCAAAATTATATCTTTGAGATTCATGTAAACTGTTTAAGTTATTTAGGCAGAATTGGAAGCAATTTGTTGTGATCCCACATTGCAAGTGACTGACATGAATTTGTCTTATGTTTTAAGTTTTGAGGCATTGAGAATACAATGCACATACGCTATAGCCTATAAATAATGCAGTCAGACCTTCATATTTTCACCAACAGGACCACCAATTTATTCACATGAAGGCCTTGAAGAGAAAAATAAGGTGCATAAAGTAACACCATAGCAATAATTTATAAAACTAATAAGCTAGGAAGAAAAATTATGTAACCGATGTAAACTGGGTTAATTCTAATTCCTAACATGACAGATTACTACGCAGTTCCGGAGGAAACTTTTAAGTTTTAAATATTGGAGAAAAATAAAGAAAGAAAACAAGCTCATGTGGAAGGCAAAAAGTAATTGCAGCTACAATTTTTTTCAAAAAGATTATTATATGTGATAGGCATACAAGAATGAAACCTTCACTGTCCTTTTATAATGAAAATGATGTGGCTTAGAAGCCAATCCAACTTTGTTTGAAAAACGGACAGTTAGTGTTGGACAGCTTATCAATTTGTGAGGAAAAAAGATCAACTCTAAAGTACTGAAGGTTGATTGTGTGAGGATAACGTCAGACAAGTTATCACCTTCATAAATGGGCTCACAAAGATGAGACACTATGTCAAATGATTGCCGGTGCTGCGTGTGCACTCGGGAGGAGGGGTGGTGGTGGTGGGTGGGTGTTGGGGTGGTGGTTGGTGAGGAAGGGAGAAACGCAGGAAGAAGACGCAGGAAGGATATATGCATTTGGATTAGGGCTTAAAATATAATTACCATCAAATAGTAACAGTGAGAACCACAGTACAAAACCATGTTGCACTGCACCAGGCACATGCCCGACTCAGGTGAGGCAGCCTGCCTACCACACCCACATGACATAAATGAGACATCAACATCTGCACACTAGTTCCAACACATTGCCATCATTTTCTGTTACCTTTTTATGACATAACGGACTTGAGGTTAGAGCAGTGATTACATACATGGAGTGCGCTATAATTGATTGCCATCACCCGTTATATCATCAAAAAATGGAGATACAACTTCAATGAGGAGCAGATAGAATTAATGCATATTTAGTACTGGATAATAGAAAACAAAAGTGCTATGTTTCACATGGCTGATGGTTAAAAGAACCAAAACCTTTGTCCATTCAGTTGCCAAACCACGTAAAGGCAAAACTTCAGTCACTGAGAAAATTCTATCCTGCTGTGGTCGATCTACTAGATGAGAATTGATTTCTCCACCAGATGAAGCCGGAATCTGTAGTTGTTCCTTAACCAGAAGTTCAGACGAAGGATCCATCAGGACAGAGTCCATCCACTTTCCAAAGCTTTCCTGAGATTGGAAAGCATTCACTAGAGGCATGCCAGTGGCTCCAAGTAAGGGACTATTATGATCTATGTATGACCGGGCTGCATCTTTGTCTTCTTTCACAATTTCATCTCCATCTCTTCCAGTGAACCTACCGATTGGGTGAGTAAAGAATGTTCCATGAGGTTCTACTTGAGAGGCATTAACTCCAGTAACACCTGAACCTACTCCTTCATACATAACCTAAAAATAAAATGAAAAATAAGGTAACCCAATCATTATATGTTCAAGAATGGAAATACAAGGAGTTGAATTTGAAATGTGAAAATATCATGCCCCATACAACTCAGGTCTGTGTGGAGCAAAGCATGTATTGATGGGGAACACCTTTTTCTGGGTTTTAGCTCAGTTCTGGTCAAGAATGACTTTTGACCAGGGCTAGCTCTGTCCCTTATGGTGTATACATTGAGGGGTTTGCTTTCCATTTAAATTAAGGCTCTTTCTAAGAATTTCTCATATGCCTTTTCAAAATACTTGCTAGTGCCTTGTGCAGTTCGAGTGTAGACTTTGTGCTAGTCCGTTGAGATTTCAATTGGAGGAGACTTTAACCATTTTAACGTCAAATACAACAAAACCTAAGAGAATTCAATCATTTCATCCTGCAAAGTGCACCATCACATGTCAAGACTCTAGAACATATATCTATATACATTCTTCATGTTCACACATAATAAAGAAAGAAACAAAAGAAGGGCCAGGCCTCGTCCAATGGAAATAATCAAGCACAAGAAAGCAATGGAATAAAAGAATCACATAAGATAATATAGGATAAGCATGGATGTTATTATAGAAGTAAACTGAAGGACAATATATATCATTATGAAAGCAATCCATCTCCAGTTCTCAGAAACTAAGATCAAATATCAAGATATCAAAAGGACCAGAAAAAATGAACATTTTATTCTAAAAGGTAGCATAAGCCATTGGCCAGATCAAAAGAAAAAGAAAACAGACAATTTTATAGTATACATGGTAAGCACCACTGGTTTTCAATTTATCTACAATTTGCAATGTATCTTAAAGCCACAAACTATTCTTTCAGTGGAGCTTTTTTTATGGGTAATGCATTGAAACAGTTTAGCAAATTAGCAAGCAACAGATTTGGATTATATACCAATCCTTTCTGTTGAAGTGTACAATTTGGTTTCTTAAACTAGGTTGCTCCCAAGTCATATCTATCCTTCCCATTGAAATTGATAGTTCAATTTCCTAAAGTTCACTTGCCTCCAAAATATCCCAGAATTCCCCACCATTTAGCCAGCACTCTCAAGGAAAACCATCCTATCATAGCAAGCTTGTCCAACCAGCATTTTTGTTAATTAAGTACCTACAGTCCAGCAATAGGCAACACAATACAAATGGCTATTCGGTAGTAGATATATATATAGAGCCAATATGTAATTATTATTCGCATGCTGAACAACCTGAAGTTGGTGAATGAAGGTTCTTCAAATGAGGAACACTAACCCAACCATCAAAACCACAATCATAGTAGGGAATCATAGGGGAGAGGAATATGAACCAAAATATAGCTATCATACAAGTGACAGGGTTCATTATTTATATCACTACTTAAATTAAATACTTTTTGTGCTGCACATTTGCATAATATACCAGCCTAATTATCAAACATAATCTGAATACAAGCTTCAACAGCAAGGGATTCTTTTAAATAAAAATAAAGAAAATTGAACGGGGCAAGAATTTTCTGGTGCTTTTGTCTTTTCAATTTCTTTGCCCCCACGTCATTTATCGGAGGTGTTCAAAGCCATATGTACCATAGTCCATTAATTTTGCAAGCCGAACTTAAGATGAGATATGAGAGAGAGAAAGAGAGAGAGAAAGATCGAACCCCACTATTGTAAGACATATAACAATGAAAAGGCTCACTATTTTAGGACTCATGTAATCATGATGAGTCATTATGAACCTGGAAAATAACAGAGTGCAAAAAATTGCAGGAACAGTTCATAAAAGTAAACTGTGATCCATTACTCACATTGTCTTCATAGGTCTCCAAAGTAGTATCTCCAGGTAAAGCTTCTTCTGGAAAAGAGACCTGTCCTGTTAGCATGTCTTGAGGCAAAACAGTTGATGAATTCATGTGTAGATTCATATGCCCTACCTCTCACAGGAGTACTGAATATTTGTGATTCAAAAAGATCATCCAAATCAAAGCCAGCATCGTTAATCGCAAATTCTTGATTGCCAATGCACATGGTTTCATTTATCTGATTCGCTCTGGCACCACTGATTGGAGAAGCTGAACCTGTCATCAAAAGATGGAACAAGCCTAGTGTGAATACATCAGGAAGCATCATTTACTCAAAAAACAAGCTAAAAATAACTCTTTGCTCAGCAAAAGAGGACTACAAGAAGGTTGAAACCAAATATCCACACAAAAGATAGCTTGGTAACATGACTGGAGAACATATACATAACAAATTTATGAAGGTATTTCACTCACAAACATAAGAATCTGTTAGAACTGTGGAATCTTGTGGAGAACCATATTTGACTGAGTTGCCAGAACAAGAACCAACACTTGTTGGACCAAGTGGAGAGCCAGGCAGGATGCATGATTGACTAGAAAGGGGCATAGGTTCCTTGCTTTCTTTTTTTTGTGCATCATCCTGCATTGAAAGTCTAGATGATTATTGTGATTTAATGCTGACAATCAAAATGTCATCTACTGATTCGTGAGATACTAACTGATCTATTTACTTAGACCAATATGAAATGTAACCAGGAACGAAATGGATCTTTTTATTACTTGCTATTTCCTAAAATGCAGCCAAAACTAGGAAAATGCTTTGCATTAAACCACCAAACGAAAATTCAATACAATGCATATTATGCAGTAAGTTACAATTGTCCTAGATCCACAATTTATGAACATGATACTGTCAGAACAGCAAAGACACCAGTGTGGGACAAAATACAACTTTCAAGCTTCATCTATGCCACATGAGTGAGGAAGCGAGGAGCCTGTGAGAGTGCCATTACAACAATTGTTCTGAAAGCATTAGAACATTTTTCCTCTTTTATGGAAAACTTTATGTTCATTATGAAAGAGCACTTTGGCTGTATTGGGAATGTACTTTCATTTAAGGTTTTTTTTAATTAGTTTACTATGCAAAAGATCTTAATGATTAAGCATTTTTCAGCTAAAGGTTCAAATATGCATTTAGTTAAAAGCACTTTTTTCTCTATTATTTTACTTCTTTATATTCCCTATGCTTTGTAGTAGCAGTTGACTCCTACCAAGGGGTGACACATCATAAGTCAAATCATGATGGAGCAGCATAAATGGAATGACAAGTGTCAACATTATATAGGGGTATCACTAGGGTGAAGCATACAAGACTATCCCAATATGAAAACCTGCAAAACATATTAGTTATTCAACAAGTGAGAACTTGAGAAGGTCATCCAAAAAGTTCTTAGCTGCACGTGTGCATTCCCATCTTCAACTTGCAGCAGTTCTCAAGAAAGCAGTGAAAGATCAAAATGAAAAAGATCATGTACAGGTTAGATATGAACCAAGTTTTCTCCAAAATTCAGGAGGGAGGTTTGCAGGGCAGAGGTTGAAGAAGGAAGGATTCTATTAGTCCATCAATTCTCTACAGAGAGTTCCTTTCCCCCAGTTTATAAGCATGTAACCTGCATGCATTTTTAGTTCATTTACATGTGAGAGCTTAATTATGCCTCGCTGTTATTTAATTTCTCAAATATATAAAAAAAAGGGCATATTAAAGGCTCTTTGTTTCAAAAAATTGTCGCTCAAGAGATATATATTAGGCTATTAGCTACTGACGACATTACAAGTTTTATCGCAACTAATCTACTCTAACACTGAATTTCGGTGATGATGAAAATGCACATGTTCAAATCTCTACATACTCAAAGAGTGCCAATCCAAAGATATATACTGTAAGCAGCCAGCACTAAAAACAAAATTTCTAGTTAGTAAATAACTTATTATGGATATCATTGCAAGTAGCTACTAAAAAGGATAAAAATGAGACTGCAAATAATGTATTACAAAAGTGGCAAATTCAATCGACTAACCTCTAGAACTTCACGGTAATGAACAAGGACTATGCGCTCAAGATGTCTGTGGTGCAAAAAAAAACATGTTAGACCATATACTTTTAACATGAAAACCTAAAATAGTATGACATCCCCATGATCACATCCAAAGAAAATATTAGGTAAGATACTCACATGAACATGAAAACAAAATATTATCTCAAAACTAGATATTTTATTAAGAAACTACAGAAAGCTGCAAAAGTTTACCATAACTTCAAGAAGCTCGTGATTAAGTACTATAGCTACATCACATGGAGACACACATCAATCCTGCAGTCCTACTCTTATGAAGGAGAACTCAGATGCACATACTGGCAAAAGTCCTTTTTGTCAATTTACATGCCAGTGATACAACGACGGAAGCCTAAAATGCTTTTCAGCATAGAAAGGCAGAACTGCTAGAATACATTTACATCAAAAGACAATTTATCCATACCTTTTAGTTTAAGAATTTAGAAGAGAACTGCTAGAATACATTTACATCAAAAGACAATTTATCCATACCTTTTAGTTTAAGAATTTAGAAGATTCTCTAGAAGTTTCTTAAGTGCTTGTGTGCATTTTTTGAAGTTTACTTGACATTCATCACATTTCACAAGGAAATTTCTTGCTTCTATAAAATGTATGCAGTAAAGAAATGTCACAAAGGAAAAACTAGTGACAAAAATTACATTTCAAAAGCTTAGAGATGCATGAAAGACATATGCAAGGAAGGAACCATATGAAACAAGGAAGACTAGCTAACAGTAAACTCAGGTGACAACGTACATACTTATCAAGCAGCCAGTAACATCTGCGGACAAAATTAGGCTTCTCTTGACCATGTGCATAATAGACATGTATCCTTTCCTGATCACCAACCTATTGTTTGAAATAAAAGCATAAAAGAAATGAGTTGCATGTAAATTATGGTTCAACTTTCAAGCATAGAAGATGGTCATACAAATTAAGATAGTGTTTGAATGCCTTGGCAGGATTCACAATGGATAATATTTCCAGAAAACACTGTTCATCGTAAGCATGATGGGTATACTTATGTACCATGGACCAAATATTTTGTGTTTGAAAAGACATGTTAAACTCTACTTTTTGTGTTTGAATCAAATGGACACATGCTTACGTGAAAAAAAAAAAGACATAACATAATCAAGTCAAGGGTATAAAACAACTGAATTCAGATCAGATCACAAACATCTACAAAATGCAAAAAGAGGGGGAAAAAAGTGAAAAACTCTGCACCTTACTTTTCATTGTGCAAAAATTGAATCATACCCTGTTTGCAAACTCAAGAAAGGAGTTCTTCTGCAGGAGCACCTTCATCTTTTCTGAAGTATGCATGTGCAGCTTCATCTATCTTCGCAAAGGTTCTTAGGAGACGTAAAAGGTGATTGGGGTATCCAGGTTTGCTGGGTGAAAATGTTGGACCCCTTCGGTCAAACTCTCCCCACCCCATTTTCTGGAGATGGATGATATACAATATACATATATCTGAGCAAAACATGGCGTTTGCTTTATTTTGTTATATATCTTTAAGATTGCAGATATTTCACATATGGAGGCAAAATATTCCGGCATTCAGACACACCCTAGGATAACTTTTCTCCTAGAAAATTGAATTCTCTATGCATGCCATCTCTTACACCGGCAGCAGGCATGTGTAAGTGCATAGTAGATACATAAGCATATGCTCACACATAGCGCCCAACAATGTGTATGAGCATATGTATTGGTGTGCATGTGTATGTGTATATATAATTATATATAGAGGAATGAGTTAAAGAAGTCCCTTTTTGGGACTGACTTTTTCACCCTTCCCTTTTCTCTCACACCAACTTTTTCCACTACCTCCCTCCTCTTGTGTTTTTCTTTTTCTTTTCTTTTTTTTTTTTCCCACTCTACGACCATCCTCTCCACCCTAAAATCGGTGGATAATAGGAAGGAGAAAAACCTAAAAAGGTAGTCCCAAGATTGGTTTAACTTATATATGAATGTGTGTGTGTGTGGTCACAAGCTACAAATGGGAGCTGGTTGGCCCTATTGGTGCAAGCCCCATATCTCTGGTGGAAGTCATAAAAGTTTTTCGTTCTATCAAAGATTACAAACAAACAATAGGGTTTCCAGTTTTCTAATATGCAAACTTTTGCGATTGTTCTTGTTTGAAGTTAACTGCAGATTTGGAAGTTTTTTTTTTCAGCCTTGGTTAGTCCAACCAAGGTCTTGAAGTTTCAGAACCCTGTCAAGAACAAGTTGCAACTGTCCCACACCATATATCTCCAACTACCTTTCCTAATTAAATTCGGAAGAACGTAGACTGGCTATTCAACTAAAACACTAGCATGCTTTTGATTATGCTGGCCCAGTCAACAGACTGACTCATCAAGTTCATGAGTCCGGCCTCGGCTTGCTTAGAAACAGGAACTGTGAAGATAGAGTGCTCATGGTTGTGGGTCTAAAGAAAATCTGCATATATATATATATATATATATATATATATATATATATATATATATATATATATATATATATATAGAGAGAGAGAGAGAGAGAGAGAGAGAGAGAGAGAGAAGGAGAGAAAGACAGGAGAGAGACAGAGAGAGAGTTAGATCTTCTAAATTTGGTTGTCCAGCTATTTTGACAGGTAAAGGGCTGTCATTCGCAAATATGATGCACACATAAAAATATATCATCAGGATTTCAAAAATTATATATTCCGAACAACCAGAAAACCAAAGCAGGGAATGGATTTTATAAGGGTTCAAAAGTCAAATGTCTTAATTTTTTTTGGACTACAATCCAACCTGCACATTAGATTTTTACAAAATGTTTCTATTTATACTTTTTTGGACATTTTGACCCTATCTGTACAGTCAAATTTTCAGAGAACATCAAACCAAATGGCTGAATGGCCACTAGACGGCCCGAAATTGGATGGCCAAATTCAAAGGACATTTGTGTTCGAGTAAAATAAATATTGTCAGATTTGGCTCTCCCCCTTCAGTTGCCTCGTGTTATAAGCATTTCCCCCCAAAAAACTAACTGCAAAATACGGAATACTGAAAAAAATGTAGACATGAGAAAAGAAAGATAAAATTCAAATTGGATTTTATGAACTGAGCAAACTAAGACCCTCAACTTAAATCAGTTTATAAGTATATTTTCATTTTTTTTTAACATTAGTTCTGAACAACCTAGCCCATCAGGAGCTGCGCCCCACTCACCAAAGTCTTATTCATAGAGATCTAGCTTAAAGGCTCTCATTGATGCCTAAAATCAATTAATATGGTACCATTTAAGCATTTCAAGAGAAAACCAAAGATTCAAAATGAATGCATAGGAATAAACTAGACTCATAGAGAATAAACTAATAATGAACTAATATTAACCCAAAAAAGTTTAAGAAACATTTTAATTTCTACATCTCTTTTACTAAGTAGTTGTTAAAATCAGAAATGGGAGATTTTGTCAAATGATAATCTCACTTTAAGGTGTTCATGAGCTTCCTTGACTGTCTTGCCATCATTTTTTTTCTTCCAAACATGGCCATCCTTCCGAAAGTTCCTAAGCATTTTACGATCAAACAAAACCAGGGTGCCACCTGAACATCATCAATGCACACAAACAAGATAAGAAAGAAAATTGATACAGCACAGATGGGTAACTGCATGTACATGTAAACAAGCCTTACAAACACAGATACAGGGAAATACCATGTCAACTCAGATGCAATTCGCTCCCCTTGTTTTATGTACATAACTCCATATTATTATGTTCTAGAAAACTAACTGCATGGATGTAATCCTCATTTTTCTTTGATTACTACATCAACTAAGAATGCTGAGTAGGTATTAGCCTTAGTGAAGAGTAGGCTTCTGTGGTCAGAACATTTCATTGAAGGATCACCTATTTGAATAAACATGAAAGGCATATTTATCTATCGTAAAATTCTTAATAAGGGGCTCTCTATTTCTCTCTCTGAATGTGACATGTCGAACACAAAACCTTCATGCTTGCAAATGCTAACCAATGTTCACTAAGTTACATAAGGAAATACAATAATAAAAGTGAAATACAGTAGATAAACTAGGGAAGATCATACTTTGTTGCAAGGCAACACCCAAGAGTTTAAAATGACATTCAATTTTGATGTACATAAAAGTAAGAGCATCTACTAAAGAAGCATGAGGAATTTGCAAAAGAACTAGAAGTCTGCCTAAGGCTTCATATAAAGCAATACTGAAATGACTTAGGTGTCACATTTACATACTCTACCATTAGTATGCCACTGTGACAAACCCATGCAAAAGGACAAAGATGATTGTCATTGCCCTATATCCTTATCGCGACAAAACTACAATTCTCATCGTTAACCTTTCAAATTAAAAGTTTTGCGACAAAACTACAATTCTCATCGTTAACCTTTCAAATTAAAAGTTTTTTCTTCCATTCTTCCCCTTTTCTGTTTCCCAATTTCTATCTTAAAGTTTTTGCACAGTGGATTGGGAAAAACACTTTTCTTTCCTGTTTCTTTCACCAATAAATTGGTCTGCGTGTTTTTCTTTTTAGTGAGTAGAGCATAGTTCATCAAGGTTGCAGAATAGCAACATATTCTACAGGACTATGATGCTGAAAATTTCTTGTTTGTTCACTGTCAATCAACCAATCATACCAAACGTCACTATTCCGATATTTAACTTAGATGAACTCATTCCCTTGAACAAAGACATACGGTTCACTACTTACAAACTTCAAAGATGGACAGACAGTACGAAGGATAAAAACTAATTAAATGTTAAGGGAAACTCTTGCCATTACTTCAATACACAAAAATAACAAATAACTTTGCGTTTTATTTAGAAAGAATAATTATCAACAAATTATACAACAAGAAGCAGAACTTGAAACCCAAAAACAAGTACATGTATAAAGAACGACACAGGGCATATAAGAGATACACAACCATGAAGGCATCTGCCAAGAAGTTAAGTTTTTGCGTTACTTGGTGGCAAATCAACAGGCTTGACAGAGACGGTAAACTTTGCATAGTTAGACAATATCGCATGAATTTCATTTGGTCTAAGCCACCGGGATGATGTGTCCGCTTTTATCTTCTCAATATCCAAATCTGCCAAACAAATTAAAAGGAAAAACCAGCAACTCAGTTATGCCCTACAAATGATGAACATTCTATACCGCACGAGAACAGCGTAAACAAACAAAGGAACATCGTCCACTAGACGAAGAAGAGCGGCCTCCGACATGCACACATTCCGCAGATGAAATTCACAAGCAAGAGCACGAGTAACAACAAAGATCTCCGATCTTCCTGCTCAAGAAAGCGAACTAAATGACAAGTATTAAAATGTCCCAGAACACCCATTATTGCACCTCTTATGGAATGTGTGAGCTATTCTCCACTTAATCTATCATCTGGGTCGTTCGATCATGCAATTCTGGTCATAGGTATATTTTGCGCCCACTAGCTAAATTCTTCGAGTGAGTGTCATCTCAAAACTAAGGAGAATCATGATGGCTCCAAAAAACGAATACCCCAAACTCACGGACTCCAATTTACAGACAATTCAAGTAAAGACGCAGTCAGGAAAAACCCAAAACCAGCAACTCAATGACACCAAACACCTAAACCCCAAACTTCAAAAGAGAATTTTGATCCCCGCCATTCATGGAATCTAACTAAGGTGGAATTCAAGTAAAACTTACTAAATAAAGCCCCGTTAAACAGCAACAGCACAGACACTAAACCATCCTCTGTTCCACAAACTCCAAAGCGGACAGTTGGTGTCACAAAAGACAAAGACACTCATCTACAGGTCAAAACCACCAACGAACCGTCGAAAAAAGAACACGATCGAATCGAGCAGAGAATACCACCTTCCATAGTATGAAACCCATGAATGTCCCACCCGGCGAGGCGCTCTTCACGACTGCCATCCCCCGAAGGATTGGTTCTAAACATCACCATCTCCTCCAAATCCCCCCAAGAGCGTCCAAGCTAAGGAAGTAATCACTACCAACAAACAAACGAAGAAAAAGAAAAAAACATCAAAGGATGAGCTCCAGAGATGGCGTCTGCTGACGATAAAAGAGGTCAGGTTCCTAGAAAACAAAATCAGAAGCAATTCTTGTACCGAGATCGTAACAGAACCACCACCCGCAGGTGGAATACCCAGACGAGATCAGACCGTCAGAGAGAGAGAGAGAGAGAGAGAGAGAGAGGATGGGGGTTCCGAGGAGAGCAAAGAAAATCAACGGCTGTCTCGAGAGAAGTAAAATTGAAACGCTCAAAGCCTGCGGGGAAAACAAAAATGACTGTTTTTGTCCTTCAATGACTCCAAGTCTTTGGAAGCCCGTGGGCCGGCGGGAAATCTTCGTACGAGGCCCGAAACTTGGTGCTTATTTCTAAATATACGTTCCATCTATTCCGAATTCACGTTTGAATGGAGGTTATCTGTCATAAACTTGTCTGGAAGGGCGTGAAATGAAAAACCCTCATTTCACAAGACCCAGCCTTATTAGGATGTGTGTAATAAATAGGCTTGTTCATTTTTTCATATCTTAACTTACATTGTTTTAATGATTATTTAATGGAACCCAGATTTGTTTTGATGTGACCAGGATATTTTTATGATTTTATATGATTTTTAGGCTCTACTTTTTTTTTAATTGAGGAGGAATTTTCATTTAACCAATGAAGGTACTTCGGTTATTTTGACCTATAAGGTTCATAACATATGATATGCTTTGGTGAGGCAAAATGTCTCCTTTTAATTACTTTTTTTCTTTTGTTTTAACAAGCAAACTAAACTAAACTAAACTTATAAAGAAAGTAACGGTTTAAATGAACTCACCTCCGTAGCAGAGCTGGTTAGATTGAATATACATAAATTACGTGTCTTCAATTCGATTCTCATGAGCATCATGTTTATGTTTCTGCGTCAACTATGGTACTTGTTAACATATATTTTATTTATTTCGTAAGTTGCTTTAAATGTACCCATATTGTAGACCTTTTATCTATGACTTTACATTATCAAAAGAGTGCATTTGAGAAAAGGAAAAAGTTGGTTGTAAAACAATCAGTTTTAAAAAAATATATTCAAAAACTCAATTTTCGTCATCCAAACAAAAACAAGGTACTAAAAGTCAAAACCTAGTTTTTGTGGTAGTACCCAAAACACACCTACCAGGTTTTCAAAACTCGCTAAAAAAAATATTTTTGATAAAATCAGGTTTCACATAACCCAATTTTTTAAGGTGTTAATCAGTAAAAATAAAATTTAATTACAATTCTTTACTTTAACCACACTCAAATTTTTCAATAATTCATTTAACCGTACTACCTTTTCCACTTAATTGACTAAGTCATGGATGTGGGACCATGTTGTGCCATTGACATTGTAAGGCATGTCCCCACATTCTTTGGTAGGGTCAGTTTTGTAATTACGTGTAGATATTTTTTGGAATTCCCCTTTTGACCTTACGTAAAGACGAATCTTTCATTCAACTAATAAGGGCATTTTCGTTATTTTGGACTCCCACATGCTGACCGGAAGGTGTGGAGGGAGGGCAAAACAAACATTCTATTAAAAAAACTCCCAACACTGTTATAGGCACCTCATTGTAAAATATTATATTATTATTTTACAGTCTTCCTGTTTCATATCATTTTTCTAAATCAATCATGTTATATTAGTTATAATTAATTTTGAGAAAAAATATAAAATATAAAAGTAAGAGAATTTTTGCAGTACGGCTTCGGTAAGTGATGGCGTAGGCGGGAAACGGGATTCTGATGGTCGGAATATTTCGTTGGGGTGCCACTTATTTGTATTAATTTGAAAGACCCATGTAAATGTTGTAAAATCTGTTATAAGGGGCTCAAGAAGAAGTTAGGGATTCAATAAAATGTTCATTACTAAGAATTCAATAAAATAATAGACAAGAAATAAATTAGAGTTATCAGAATTGGAACACAAGTATAACTTATATTTTAATTAAGAAAATAAATGCATGCCCAACAAAGTTCAGTTGTTTTTAGGTGGTTAAAAGTAAAACAAGGGCCAATAGTAGGTCGGTGGTTATATATAAAAATCATAGTCCTGTGTGCATGCATAAATCAAGCCCCTTGTTTTTTTCTTTTAAATAATGTAATTGGACGAACAAAAAAAAGCCACCAATCAAGACAAAAAAATCAAGGCTTTCGGTTTCAACATTGTCTTATATGCATTTGTTGCATTGATTTGGCATTTTTAAATATTTTTTATTATTATGTTATACAGTGGTGTAACTTTAGATTTGTACTTGTTTCTTAAATAAGTCACATATTATTTTTTTTATTGTTTTCGTGTTATTATATTAAAAGAATATGTACAATTGGTTCCATCTTGGATCGACAGCCTCATACTTCAGATCTGATCGAAAATCCATTTTATATGGCGGAGACAAACATTGATCTGAAATCTATGAAAATAAAAAACGATGAATTTGAAATTTTAAGTATGGATGGAAACCCAATATTTGAGGTTAAATGAGAAGGAGTTTAATTTAATATCAAACCATGGGATTTAATATTTTTAGAAGTTGTTTGATAGTTGGAACATTACATAAGTGTTTCATAAATTTGCTTTAAATATTACATTTGACTTATAAATATGCTTTAATTTTAAAAAAATTCATAAAACAGTCACAAAATGTTTCATTTACCAAACGACCCCTTAATATTATTAGATTAGCCAGTGTAACCTCCCACTTGTGTGAGGCATTTAGGGGCATCCATCTTATTATTGCTGCAGTCTTCCTTTACTTTAGAAAGTAAAATACAATGAAAATGACAATCTTCCAACCAACAACAAGGACGTGCTATATAAATAACAAAAGAAGATGCAGTCAATTAAAGGAATGATGACATGCGATATTTTGGTAGAATTAGTCAGCGAGACTTGATTCACCATTTGAAAAAGGTCGAACTCACCACCTAACCTCTTATCCTCTTAGGATATAAGGTCTGCTATGGTGCTTCGACATGTCGCCCTCACTATGCTTCAACTTGCATGTTGGTAGCCCCTCGTTTGCAGCACAAAAAATTGACACCCTGAGAATTTGAGGCGATGACTAGTCCTCTGCTAGCTTCTACCCAATTCAATTGTGCCAACCGTTTTGGGGATATATATACGGCCTAGTTAAAAGTCTATATAAGAAAAAAGATATATAAATGGACACTCAAACACACAAGCTAACTGTTAATGTAACCATGGTGGTTCCATTTTATTGAATACTCAAACTTGACTCATTTTTCCTTGCTATCAATACATGGGTAGGGGGAGTGACTCCAGTGTTAAAGCTTGATTTTTTTTTTCCTTGCTATTAATACATGGGTAAGGAGAGTGACTTGTGTGTTACTGCAGTTCACTTGACTTTCCTTGCTATGAATGCATGGGTAAGGATAGTGACTTGCGTGTTAAGGTACTTCACTTGACTATTTTTTCCTTGCCACCAATACATGGGTAAGAAGAGTGACTTGTGGGTTAAGGCAGTTCACTCGTGGTGAAATGCTTCAAGTTCCTAATACCATGCATCAGAGATTGAAGTGTGGCAAGGTATGTGCAAAAAACATACTTTCGAAAATTTCAACTTGACCCCTATAAAACTTCAGGGGAAAAATCTTACATGTTAATATTTTTGAAACTTTCACATGTTAACATAAAAACATATTGTTTGTTTTGTTTTTCACCACCATGAACATGTAACTTATATATATATATATATATATATATATATAGAGAGAGAGAGAGAGAGAGAGAGAGAGAGAGAGAGATTTGCTTGTAAGTGCTTGACGGATGGGTTTTTTTCCATCAAACACTATGACTAAGCGTTTATAAAAATGTTCATGCAAATTCATGAAAATATTCCATTTTCCAAGCAGCCCCTCATATAAAAGTAAAAAAAAAAGCACCCATAGTGATATATCATTTCGATCGATACGATCGGTTTATAAATATGACATAAATATGAATTATTTTTTAAGTACATTATGTTATCTTTTCTATTGAAATAGAACCAATTTTTTAGTGAGACCATATTGACCCGGTGTCGCATGGGCAAACTCATAAGCACCTAGTCTGGAAACGATGGGCATATATGTCCACAATCAAAACCTAAAAGGTAAGAGAATGTTCTTTTTTAGTGCGGTAACTATTAACTGCAGGTCAATAATTGAGAGGCTTTCATGAGATCATCTTTTTGAAATATTTGAAAATATTTTAATACATGCGTGATATTTATTAAGAACCCAAACCTTTTACTGTCAATAATTGTTTGTCAGAATCTGATCCCCTTGACCAGATTGATAGGAACTTCACGTTGACGTGTGCATCACCAGCTCATAATTCTTCTTAAATTTATGGGCTAAAAGAAAATGCTGAAATTTAATGCAAAAAATTATATTTTATATCGCTTCAATTGTTTGTAGCTTTGAAATAATATGAAACGGTTTATTTTAAATATTTATAAAATATAATTTTCGTATCCATTTAAAAAAAAGACCTATAAAAATTAAATCACTTAGGTTCCCATATGAAGTCCGATTTAAAAAAAATTGAATGAATTAGTCAAACATTCATAATATATGCGCTGAAATTTCCATGGTCATCGTTTCCATTCGATGTCTCACATATGCAGCCTGTTGACGAATTCAATAAGTTATATATATATATATATAATCTATATGTTATTTATTGGTTGAAGGCTGAAAAAGAGTTGTCGCACAAGCATTGGTATATGGTATAAGGAGAGTTTATAATGCTTTTAACAACCAGTTTATAGCAATTTCAGTTCATTTTAAAATTTTTAATCCTTCGACAATATTAGCCATCTTTCATTTTGGGATTATATATATATATATATATATATATAATAATAATAATAATAATAATAATAATAATAATAAGTGAATGAACTCTCATCTACAAGAGAAAAACTTGAAGAAAAAGATGAAAACAAATATTAAATAACGAAAATATGAATCACTTTTTTCTTTTTTGTTTTTTCATCCATTATAATGGATCTAATGACCCT
Organism: Nymphaea thermarum; assembly: GCA_011799765.1. Lineage (NCBI taxonomy): Eukaryota > Viridiplantae > Streptophyta > Magnoliopsida > Nymphaeales > Nymphaeaceae > Nymphaea > Nymphaea thermarum. The sequence continues at coordinate 247,503 of JAANDH010000337.1, forward strand.
AATTACACTGGATGACTTTAAAAGGAGAGAGACACGGTTTAGTATATATATATATAGGCTTATAATAGTTTGACAATTTTGACTTTTTAACGTTGCAGTGCATTCAATAAAGAGGGAGGTCCCAATTGTCACGGGCCGACTACTTCGGACCGTGCGGTGCGGAAAACTCTCGCACAGAGAAACACAATAGTGAAGAAAAAAATGTTACACTAAGCTAATAAAAACTAGACATATGTAGACATGATAATTGAAATATATGCAGCTATTTTGGAGTCATTTTTTCTTGCATCTCGCCATAAAGAAAGAAAACATAGGCTTCATGTGGTTGAGTCGTGAGTTTCGTAGACGAAGTGTTGAATTAAAACTCTTCTATCATGGAATGGAATGCAGTATTCTCTAATGGAGGGATTGAGCATGAGAGTCAGGCTAGAGTTTCCATTCAATTTTCCGGTCCAATAGTGGCAGTTGTGATGGCCTCCGGCGAAAAGTTTCGGTTTAGGACCGGCAACAAAGAGTATCAACTTTACCAGAATCAAGGCCTTTTCATGCCATACAGAGAAGGGGCCGTTGGTAGCTAGAGTGGTGAGCTTAAAGGGCTTCCGAAAGAACTAGCTAGCCGCATGCAAAGACTTATAATCAGTGGCTGAGCCAGGAATTTTTAGTTGATGGCCTTTTAAGAGTCACCAAATGTGTATGATAAAAATAGTTACTAGACATTTATATGTAAATATGTATATAAATAAGAAATTTACTTAATTGCTCACACAAGCCGATGCCTTTTTTTTCCTAATTTTACTTTTAAGTACCTATTTTATCAAGTTTTGCTTCTGAACCTAAAAATGGAAAGCTATTTTTTATATCGAAAATCAAGAAAAAAATTGGAGTTTTTTTGAAAGTATTTCAAAGATTAATCAATGGAACCTCTCACACTTTTGTGAGACATTTAAGGGCGTCCTTTTTATTATCGTTGCAGTCTTCCTTTGCTTTATAAAGTAAAATAAAATGAAAATGACAGTCTTCCAACCAGCAGCCATGACAATGCTATATAATAATAAAAAAGAAGCGATCAAATTAAAGGAATGAGGACAAGCAATATATAATAAAAGAGAAAGTGGTCAAATTAAAGGCTTCTCATTTAATCATTAAGGTACAATTTGTCTACTGGATATTATATTCATTGATATATCTACCTTTAAATCCACTTTCAGTGAGTGGGGTTTGACTAACAGCCCAAAGAATGCCGAAGAACTCATAGGCCTGGGCGCCGGACCAGGCTGCAGGCAGGGCCCGGGACCTGGCTTGGAACAATCCCGGGTCCAGGTATAGGATTGTCATTGTCGGGCTTTTGCCCGTTGCGCTTGGCTAGGATCGTCATCGTAACGGGCCGGTCCAGGTTATAGACCAAGGCCTGTTGGGGCCCGTTAGGTTGAATTCTTTTTTCCCTTTTCATTTGAAAGGGAGATAGCTCTGTTAGGGCTTTTTATACAACAATGTTAAGTGGTCGGCAAATTATATATATATATATATATATATATATGCACACACACCCTTCCACCCTGAACCTGCCTGGTCTCATAAGCTCTCCGGTAAAAAGCCCTTCAACTTTTTCAATTTGTTGAAGTAGATTTTGATGAGTTTAACCACAGGGATGAAATGGGAACTCCCAAAACCATTACATTGAAAAGAAAAAGTTAAAAAAAATGAAATCTAGATAGAATCTTATAAGATGTTTTCTAATCAACAATTGGCAAGACAAAATCCAATCTAGACAGTAGATTTTAAGTTTTTTTTTTTTTTTTTGAACTTATAGTTTTGGATGGTTCTAGTTACATGTGTACAATTTGACATGTGAGAAAGAAAAAAAAAACTCTCGTGTCACCTATCACTTTGATGTCAGCTGCAATGAGTTCTAGGATACCAACCCCCTATACCACCTTTTCTAAAGTCTGAAAAGCAAGCCATCGGCCGAATTTTTGGACTTTGTCCAAAAGCTGTTCTCAGAATGCTGCTATGCTTCAACATGCATGTCAATGTCTTCCTTTTATAATATTAAAAGTTGATGCCCTGGAAGCTTGATACAAGTCCACCCTTTTACGACTACCATTTAAGGTGTGTTGGTTTCACTGTAATCTCCTACCTTAAATCCATGGTTTTTAACTTGTAATTCATGGTTTTGTGCAGCCTCAAATCTAAGATTCAAGGCTATCAAACACAATCTTAAGTATAACTTTTGTTTATAGACAGTTCATTCATTTATTTTGTAAACATTTTTAAAGATAAATGTATTTATATATAATATATGAGTATCTGGATTTGCTGGATGTCGATGTTGTTGAGTGGTTAAATGAAAGTTTTATTGTTGAAAGTATTTTAAACCATCGTTGAAACCATCATAAACCTTTGGTGTTACTAATATTCATGGCATGCGGTGATTGCTTTTGAGAAGTATATCTTTTTTAATTTTTTTAACTATCAAACCACATCTGAAATAAGGTGGATTGAAACTTTCCATACAACTTTTTTCTGGGTTCATTACAAGTGATTCAACTGAATCAATGAAGTAATGAATTCATTAAACAGACAATTTTGCCGTGCCTACTGATTCCAAACAAGAACAAACGGAAACCGCCAGTAAATGGGGACACATTGTGGCTGACAAGAAAAATGAAAGAAGACATGATAAGCGTGCACCCTTTGAGGTTGGCAAGTTAGATACTGTCAAACCAAACCAAACCAGTCCAGTCCATTTCTTCATACATAAGAAACACATAGTTTCATGTCTTTTATATGTCTTGAGATGATTAAGATGTCAGAGGCTGAACAACTGACCAAGATTCCTCTGGCCTGGTAAGAATTTGATGGAGAAGTCCTCAGTTTATATATATATATATATATATATATATATATATATATATATATATATATATATATATATATATATATATATATATATATATATATAATATGATAACTGATAATTAAAGTGAAAATCCGCCACATTTTTGAATGAGCAAAAAGCAAACGGCTGAAAATATATCGCATGCTTTTTTACTTAGAATGCAAAAAGTTGATTTATCCGTCTAACGTCATGCTGGGTCATCAAAGGTAGATTGTGACGAAAGGCATAAACTAGATTCTAGAAAACATATTATAAAGTTACGTCACCTTTATGATGCTGCTGGTACGCACACAGACTATTCCTCTCAGGCAGAAGTTTATGATGCCATTAATACTAGTATCTCTCTGTCTCTCTCCCTCCCACTCTCGGGTGTAATATAGCTAGTGACGCAGAAGCAGAAGGTGCGTATGAAGTGTACCACTTATTTGATTCTCATAGGAGCTCCTTCCTCTATGCAATATATATAAGTACGAAAAAATGGTCGAAAAAAATCTATCCAACAAAAAAGTTAGTAGCAACATGCATTTTCTTTCAAGTTTTGCTGAATTTATTGTTCAAAAAGCACCGGCATTCAGATTTCCCTGTCTTTTCCTTCTCACATCTCTCCTCCCCCTCTCTCTCACACACAAACACACCACACACACTCTTCCTTTACAATGGAAGATGGGCTTGAACATTTTTCTCTCGGGCGAGGTAACTTGGGTAGTGTTTGACGTCCCAGAAAATGTGCCCAGAGTTTCCCGAAATCATAAGCATTCTCTCAAATGAAGGAAGAATAAACAAGAACTGACTTGCACTCATTTGCTACTAAAGAGGAAACTAGACACTGAGAGTCAGGAATTGAGAAGCACTCAACAATATTGTGAAGGTACAAAAAAGAGATGTTATCATTCAGTATAAAATTGGAATGTTCTACAAAAGCAAACTACTGATGAACGAGAGGAAAAGAGAGCTGAGATATCTACCCTATTTAATGTGAAAAAGACCACCGATCGACCAGAAAAGCTGATCCATTCCTCAAAATACGGCAGCCGACACACACACCAAGACTGATTTCTAACTAAAGACCATTCTAGTCCTCAGCAAATACTTTAAAGAGAAGCCGCTGAAATCAATGAGATTTCACGTATTCTTGAACAATATGAAGCCCCTCAGATTCCTCACCATAGTCCTGCAATGCACAACGCGTCATCAAAAAACGTATTTCAAAGCAAGATAATTTTGAGCCAGAATTATTTATCGCTAAAAACAAATGCAACAAGCCAATACATCCTGCATCTTGCACCACCAACCCCAAAATGGTGGGACTTTCAAAGTCTAAGGATCATAATTCTTTTAAATCCAGAAGTAATCATACCATATTTGGAAAAAAGAAATCCATCTATATCTTCGCCCACAATTCTACAGTTCTACTAGAAACAATCGTGCAAGAATATCTCTTGGCATCCTTATGCCAGGCACCGAGGTGTCTAGGCCAGTGCAGGCCAAGACCAAGAATAGGGAGCTAGAGGTAGAAGATTCCAAATTTCTCGACAGAAACAGCATGAGTTCTGCTGACACAAGGATTAGAACATGAGAAATTCAATTCCCCATTTTGAGATTAACAAATAACAAAAATGCATAATTTGGTTGGGAATCAAAATAAGAATTAGTGCACTAGAAGAACAGACAGTAACAGCCTCGGACATTCAATTTCTGTTCTATTGCCAAAAACCAAGCAGATGAAAGATCTATCCTATGCCTCTATATACCTTGACAACTACACAGGAACAACCAACAACTTTCCTGGCTTTTCCCTCCGAATCAATTTTGCAGAGCTGCACAAGAAAAGCAAAGTGTATTTCAGGACAGTAAATAATGATGGCACAGTGACCAAAAATGCTGAAAAGCAAATTAATTTTCTGCTGAACATGGGATAATACAATGAAGTAGAGTCGAACATAAAGATGACTTTGGTAGTTCATTTCAATGGAGACATGGGGACAAAAACCAGGCATTTTCCAGAAGCTTGAGAGTCTAAAAAAGAAACTCTTTCTTATGGAATGACCGAATGAGCCCCAGTTCTGGAATTCCTGTCCAAGCATTGTGATAGAAGCCCAAATGCAAGTTGTAAAGAATACCAGAATGTCCTATCGAAAAAAGATTTTCATTTTCAAAACTCTATAAAGTATAAACTGAGGGAATGCAATATTTGCCAACATAATTTCTACAAGAAAATACTGTTCTCTTACCCCAGCCCACTCGCCAAGAGTTTTGGCACTGGGAACACTTATCAAGCTCACATTGTGGTCAGCACAGAGCGCACGAACCAGCTTCACATAATCTGGCTGGTCGCAATCCTCAGCAAGCACACAGAGTTGTGCTGCATGCTTCTCAACTGCTTTGGCTCCTTCATGGAGGCCACGAGCAAGCCCATCATGAGCAAGTGATTTCTTTAGAACAAGTTGTAAAGCTGTCATGATGTCCATTGGCTCTCCTAAAGCCGGTGCTGGTGACTCGGCAGCAACTGTAGGACCTTCCTCCCTGCAAAGTTCACCGTAGAGAAACAAATATGATGAATGCTATAAACTTCACGGGAGTAGGAAAGAATGCACTTGCAAATCAAGGTCAACACAACGAGCCGTCAACTCACAAACAGAACCATTATTATTAATAGAAGTATGCAAATTGGATGCACAACCAAAACAACCTTACTTAGTAAATGCATCACACACCCACATGGACTCATCGCTAGTGCATCTCAACACCCCACCTCAATAATTGGCAGCTGAATAAAATTCTAGTTTGTTCATATCCATTCAAATAAAAAAAAAATTATTGTAGAGAAAAACTCGATTGAGTACAAGAAATTTCGAGCCCACCTGATCCAAGTATTAGAAGAAAACTTTATTGAAAAAAATTTAATTCAAGAGGAAACAAGAGTTTTGAAAGGAAGATCAAACTTAGAATGTGCATAAAAGTGCCTTACTTAATAAAGCTACTATTGGTGTTGGTAAAATAAGTTGTAGAATAAGCTAAAACCAGACTAGGCCAGTCAAGCCTACCCAACTACAGCACAACTCATGTATATTGTAACTAGTCCAACTAACCACTAGCTTAAAGTAAACTTGGTCAGTGAACAAGTCAAGCTGCTGAGCTTCTACAACTCAAGCTCGAGTGGAGCTTTTATGACCGAAGATCGAGCAACTTGACTATTTGTACCCAAGCTACTTCATCCCATGTTTCTATTTTCTCTCTCATGCTCTTACCTTTTCCTGCAGGTGGGCAAACTAAGGCCCTTTCTCCCTCTCTTGAAGAGAACGAGAGGTTGTATATATATATATATATATATATATATATATATATATATATATATATATATATATATAATAGAGGGTGCAACGATGTAAAGTAGCAGAAATACCCGAATTGCAGCAGAAAAAACGAGTACCAGACACGTAGAAAACACAAACCCACTCATAGAGGGAATTAGTTCCATTATTCAACAGATTAGCTAAACGCACGGGTGCCGAAACAAGGAAAATCGTTCTGGTTCTTTTTAATTGGGTAAACATGGAAACGTAAAAAAACACGGCTTCGATTCAATGCCAGGGTTCGAAACCTAACAATGAATCGAGAAATGCTTGATGACTACTCCTTTTATGAAGGACTCACAGCTCAAATTTGGACCAATTAGACCCACGAAACCAATGACCTAAAAGTTTGAAAATTCGAGCTCTAATTTGTTCGAAGCATCAAACCACTCCAACACACAATAAAGTAAAATAAAAAACACAAGAAGCTCGACAATGAAAGGAAAAACCAACACCAGCACAGATCAGGACGTTGAAAGTACCAGATAAATTGAAGGGAAGGACAATCAGAAAGCAACATCAGCATAGCAGAAGAGAGAAGAGAATATCAATAGATTCAAAGAAAGAGAAAAACATAACGAAGAAAATGAATTGAAGGAGAGAGAATTGCAAAAGCATACATCGACATCCTGACGATCTGAGAAGATCTCTCTCGCTCACAGCGTGGGAACGGGGAATGGAAGAGTGAAACCCTGATCCTACAGAGAAAAGCCCCAGTCCACCCAACAACCGTTGGGGCAAACAGCGGACTATAATGATCCTTTTCCTTGGGGAGGCACTAACGGATCGGACTCAAGTCAAAAATCTAGATGTTCTTGGTTCGTTCGGATTCAAGACCCTTAAAACTATACATCGATACGAGTTGTAAAAACCGGTTTGTGGACCAAATCGGCGGGACTGCTGATTTGGTTAATTGTCTAATTTACAACCGATTCAACCTAAGAAAAAAAAAATCCTTTTTCCAAATAAATGAAAAATGGTATAAAAAAATTGAAAGCACAAGAAATCACAGAATTCTAAATTAGTTAAAAGTTGACATGCGGCACTATTGAATCGGTTCACGACACTATTCGATTCGAATCAGGCGATTCCAGCTGATTTAAGCCAATTCTAAAGACAAATTTTGAAGCAACAAAATTTATGCTAATGATAATCAGATCCGAGTGTTCATATAAAGATTTGGATAAAAAGTACAGATTTAGTTGGATATATTAACTGGATGCTTGCTCCTCTAGACCTTCTGTCAAATAGCTGAAAAGTAGTTCGATTTGAGGCTACGCATCTCGGATTTGGATAAACTAAACAGATAAAAATAAGAAATCATATTTGGCTAACTGGAAAAGAACAAACGGGTCAGATTAGATCCAAATCTTAGCTGTAAGTGACCAGCCAAATCCATAATATGTTAACATTTGGGATGGCGAACACATAGTTATAGGTTCTCTAGAGCTCCTAAATATGTAAACCGTGCGCGTAGCTGGTCGGGTTATGAACCTATATTAAAGCAGGTTTCTAGTTCGATTCCCGTGGGCGTTATGTTCCTGTGTTTTAAGGTGGTAGGACGTGACATTTAAATTGAAAGGTGCACCGTTGCTATCGCTGACACCAACGCAGCTCAGAACCCCATGCAAGGGGAATGAAGGGGCCTTCAGGCCTATTTCGAACGATGAGATTAATACCTCGAGCTCACCAAAAAATGGAACAATGTTTTAAAGCAATTAAGAATTCTTATAATATTAAAACAATAGTTTAAGACCTACATGCGGTGCTCTTGAACCAGCCACAAAAATCGAATCAATTTGCCACCAATTGAATTTGAACGGGCCGATTCGAGCCGATTTTAATGATGCAGATTTGAACCGAGCAAACCCGCAACAATCAGAAAAAGTAAATACGATAACCAATTGACAAAAAAAGAAAAAAAAAGAAGTGCAAATTTATAAAACACAGATTTAAGCCGATCTATCAATGAGGGCGTTTGGAAAAAAGGGGCTTTGAACATTCACAACCGATTCAGCTAAATCAATGAATCGCCAATTCACTGACTCGGCACCCTCACCAACTCGGTTCGGAAATAAAATTTTCAATGGAATTGAGGATACAGAGAAAATTGGCCCTAAGCCCCTAACCGCTAAAGTGTGGACTGGGTTACATTCCGACTCGTACGTAGCTCTAGAACTTGTAGTTTCATCACATTAATAATTAAAGGAAGAAAACATAGCAACATCTCGTATATGGGAATGCAACAACTCAATAGAATGCGTTCTTCCATTCGACAGGAGAATGCGTAGCACTCGGCCGCTCTCTGGGCCGTCTAGTTAGACTTGGATTAAGGCAAAATGATGCCAACTGTAGTCTTTCTGTCCAGAACTAATGGTACATTTGCAAGCCCTGAGAAGGAACCCAACACCTGAGAATCAGGAGCAGTTCTGCAATAAAAAAACACCAAGCATATGACATTTTCACAGCCGAGCAAATCCTAGCTGAGGAAGTGGACCTTGATTCTGAAGAAAAAGTTGGATTCTCTTTCTCAAGACCAATCTCAAGTATCCCGCTTGACCACATATTAGACCAATATGCGGAAAAAACAGAATATTAGAAGAAAAACCATATGGCAATTAAGAGTGTTGATAACCTGGAAATTTCGTGCTCTCTAACTTTCAAAAAGCACCGGCATTCAGCTTTCCCAGTCTTTTCCATGCAACATCTCTCTCTCTCTCTCTCTCTCTCTCTCTCACACACACACACACACACACACACACAAACTACTCACTCTCACACACACTCTCTCTCTACAGTGAAAGAATGGGCTTTGTACATTTCTCCAGCAGGTGAGTAAACTTGACATCCCAGAAAATGTGCCCAAAGTTTCTCGAGATCATAAGCATTTTCTCAGAAAAAGGAAGAAAAAACAAGAACTGGCTTGCACTCATTGCTACTAAAGAGGAAACTAGACACTGAAATTCAGTAACTGTGAAGTACTCTACAATATTATGAAGGTACAAAAAGGAGAGATGTTGTCATTCAGTATGAAAATGTAATGTTCTGACAAAAAAGGAATACTGATGAACAAGGGAAAAAGAGAGCTGAGATATCTACCCTATTCAATGTCAAAAAGACCACCAAGTGACCAGAAAAACTGATCCATTCCTCCAATACAGCCGCCAACACACACACCAAGATTGATTTCTAATTAAAGACCGTTCTAGTCCTCAGCAAATACTTTAAAGAGAAGCCGCTGAAATCAATGAGATTTCACGTATTCCTGAACAATATGAAGCCCCTCAGATTCCTCACCATAGTCCTGCAGTGCACAACACATCATCAGAAAACATCTTTTGAAGGAAAAATAATTTTGAGCCAGAATTATTTATCGCTAAAACCAAATGCAAAAAGCCAATACATCCTGCATTTTGCGCCACCAACCCCATACTAGTGGGACTTTTAAAGTCAAAGGATCTTAATTCTTTTAAAAGCAGAAGTAATAATGGCATATTTCGAGCAAAGAAATCCATTTGTATCTTCGCCCACAATTCCACGAGAAGAATTTGTGCAAGAATCTCTCTTTGCATCCTTATGTCAGGCACCAGGCTGTCTAGGCCATTGCATGCATAGAATGGTGAGCTATAACATTCCAAATTTCTCGACAGAAATAAAATAAGGTCTGCTGACACAAGGATTAGAAGAAGAGAAAATCAATTCTCCATTTTCAGATTAACATAGAAAAAAAAGCATAATTTGGTTGGGAATCAGAATAAGAATTAGTGCACTAGAAGAACAGTCAGTAACATCTGACATTCAATTTCTGTCATATTGCCAACACAACCAAGCAGATAAAAGGTCTATCTTATGCCTCTATATACCTTGACAACTACACAGGAACAACCAACAACTTTCCTGGCTTTTCCCTCCGAATCAATTTTGCAAAGCTGCACAAGAAAAGCAAAGGCTATTTCAGGACACTAAACAATGATGGCACAGTGACCAAGGAAACATAAATGCTGAAAAGCAAATTAATTTTCTACTGCCAAACATACAATGAAGTAGAGACAAACAATTGAAGATGATTTTGGTAGTTCATTTCAATGGAGACATGGGGACAAAACCCAGGCATTTTCCAGAAGCTTGAGAGTCTAAATGAGAAACTCTTTCTTATGGGATAGGCCCCAATTCTGGAATTCCTGTCCAAGCATTGTAATAGAAGCTCAAATGCAAGTTGTAAAGATTACCAGAATGTCCTACCAAAAAAAGATTTTCATTTTCAAATCTCCATAAACTGAGAAAAAAAATGCAATATTCTAATATACTTTCTACAAGAAAATGCGCATGTGTTCTCTTACCCCAGCCCACTCGCCAAGAGTTTTGGCATTGGGAACAGTTATCAAGCTCACATTGTGGTCAGCACAGAGCGCACGAACCAGCTTCACATAATCTGGCTGGTCGCAATCCTCAGCAAGCACACATAGCTGTGCTGCGTGCTTCTCAACTGCTTTGGCCCCTTCATGAAGGCCACGAGCAAGCCCATCATGAGCAAGTGATTTCTTTAGAACAAGTTGTAAAGCTGTCATGATGTCCATTGGCTCTCCTAGAGCCGGTGCTGATGACTCGGCAACAACTGCAGGACCTTCCTCCCTGCAAAGTTCACCGTAAAGAAACAAATATGATGAATTCTGAGTAGGAAAGCATGCAGTTGCTAATTAAGATCAACATAATGAGCCGTCAACTCACAAACAGTATCATTATTATTAATAGAAGTACGGGTATTACATACACAAGAAAAACAACCGTACTTAGTAAATGCATCACACACCTGCATGGACTCATCTCTAGTGCATCTCAAAACCCCACTTCAACAATTCACTGTTGAACAAGATTCTAGTTTGCTCATATCCATTTGAAAAATTTTTTGTAGAGGGACACTCGATTGAGTTCAAGAAAGCTCAAGCCCACCTGAACCAAGCATTATGAAGAACTTTCTTGTACAAAATTTACTTCAAAGAGGAGACAAGAGTTTTGAAAGGAAGAGATAACTTAGAATGTGCATAAAGGCGCCCTACTTAGTAAAGGTACTCTTGGTGTTGTAAAGGTTAAGTGAGTTGTAGAATGAGCTGCAATGAGACTAAGCCAGTCAAACCTACTTAACTAGAGCACAACTCATGTAAGTTGTAACTAGTCCATTAACCACTTTATTCAAAGTCAACTTGGTCAGTAAACAAGTCCAGCTGGAGTTTGACTTTGACCGGAGCTTCTACAACTCAAGCTGGAGTGGAGATTCCATCATGACTCAAGATCGAGCAATTTGACTAACTGTTGCAGCCTAGCTACTTCACCCCATGTTTCTATTTTCTCTCTTATGCTCTTACCTTTTCCCGAAGGTGGGCAAACTAAGGGCTTCTCCTTTTCTCTTGAAGAGAACGAGAAGTTGTACAGCACTCTCTCAAGGTTGTACAGCACTCTCTCATTAATTTAAATTATTCTATATTCACACACAGACACACACACACACACACACACAGATATATAAATATATATAGTTAATAAATAGCAGACATACAAATGTTCGCTGATGAATATAACCGAATTGCAGCAGAAAAAATGAGTACAAGACACATAGAAAACACAAACCTACTCAGAGGGAATTCGTACCAATATTCAACAGATTACCTAAACGCACGGGTGCCCCAAACGCAAACCCACTCAGAGGAAAATTATTCTTATTCCTTTTAGTTCGCAAAAAGAGAAACGCAAAGAAACACGGCTTCGCTTCAATGCCCAGGGAACTAAAGCTGACAAGGAGTCGAAGAATGCTTGATGACTACTTTTTCCACGAAAGAATCGCAACTAAATTTTTGGACCAACTAGACCCACGAAACCAATGACATAAAAGTTGAAAAAATTGTAGCTCTAATTTGTTGGAAGAACCAAACCACTACAACACAAAATAAAAAAAAAACCATCACAACAAGATCGACAATGAAAGAAAAACCAGCACCATCACATATCAGGACGTTGAAAGTACCAGATAAATTGAAGGGAAGGACAATCAGAAAACAACATCAGCATAGCATAAGAGAAAAGAACACCAACAAAATGAAGGAAAGAAAAACATAAAGAAGAAAAGGAATTGAACGAGAGAGAAATGCAAAAGCATACGTCGACATCGTGACGATCTGACAAGATCTCTCGTTCTCTCTCTCTGTCACAGCGTGGGAACTGGGGAGGGAAGACAGCTGATCCTCTTAAGATTGAAAAACCCTAGACTACCCAACCGCTGTCGTAGTAAAATGATCCTTTTCTCTGAAGGCGAAAACGGATCGGATTCGGGTCAGAAATCTAAATGTTCTTGGTTCATTCGGATTCATAACCCTTAAAACTAAAAGCCGATACGGTTGCAAAAACCGGTTCCTGGACCAAATCGGCGGGACGGCTGATTTGGTGAATCGTCCAATTTACAACTGATTCAGCAAAAAAAAATGGAAAAATAGCTTAACAGTCCCTTTTTAGATTCTTTTTTCAAATAAAAAATAAATGAAAAATAGTATAAACTTAATTGAAAGTACAAAAACCATAGAATTCTAAAATATTTAAGAGTTGATATGTGGCACTCTTGGATAGGGATGTCAACATTCGGATCAGATATATACTCTTAAACACATTCATTTTTTTTCGGATATTCACATATTCAGATTTGAATTTGGATTCAAATACAAATAAAGAAAAGTCATATATGAATACCTGTCTAAAGAATTCGATCTGAATCTGATTAGATATTTATGCATATCCAAATCCGAATCCATATTCAATCCAAATCTGATCCAATTTCTTAATCATGTTTTCTATAAAATGTAACATGAATTTAAGATCCACGTTAGGAGGTTGTCCTTGTTAAAAGAGCGGATTTTCACCTACCTCTGATGCCATCCATGTCAATACGGCAGACAATTTTAGCAAATCTAATTAGTTTCGATTCTAAAAAATTTATAGATGACGAAGCAATTTTATTACAGTGAAAGGCTAAAATATTCTTGATATGCCATGACAATTAATATTGATATCTACATGGACACTGTGTTATAACATTAATGGTATTCATAAAAGTTTCATAAGTCACATGGACACTGTGAAGGCTTAAATTTATACATTTTGATATTATTTACAAAATGCAAGTATGTGGTTAATCATACTGCTACTAGTTTTTTTTTTTTTTTCATTTTTTTGCTACAAAACATAAGTATCATCATTTTGATATCATGGTACAATCTTTTACCTTAAACCCATTTTTTGTAAATAATTTAAAATTAATTAAAATTAATTAATGCATTAAAAAGTTGAGAGACAGAGAAATATCCAAAATCAGAGGCTTTTATAACATGTGCAATCCTTCACTACTTAATTTAAGATGGGAGGATTCAAATCTCCTGGATTCCAGATTTTGCTGAATATATAGTTGAAGGTAAAAAATTTACTGCTAAACGCATTATAAACCATTGTTAAAGCACCATGAACTATTTTTGCACCATAAATAATAAACGGCCATTTAATTAGATAACATATATTTTCAAAGCCACCAAGGTGAGGAAAATAGATTTTTGGAGCATGGTTTTATGGAATTGCACATCTAATTATTATGTTGGTTGGCTTAAGCCTTTTAATTAGTTGAAGAAAAATCAAGAGTTCAATTCTTAGGTGGAGCCAAATATGTTAATATAGTGTTTTCGAAAACTAGAAATGTGAACATGTCTAATTTGGATCAGATATTCGACTGAACCATTCCGAAAAAATAACATAAAAAAAATTTAAACATTAACTAAGAAATTGGATCTGATTCAGATTTAAGAAATGATACCCAATATGGTTTAGATATACATACATATTCGATCAGATTCGGATTCAGAGTGGTTTCATATTGTGAAATTTGTTTTCAGATTCAGATATATTTTTCTTTGTTCATATTCAAAACCGAATTCGAGTATGAAAGTGTAAATATCCGAAAAAGTGAATACGGTTAAAGGTATATCCAATAAAAATCTGATCCATTGACATCATTTTTCAAACCCACATATATAAGCCAAATTCCAAAAACAAATTGAAAACCAAGTTTTAAAAAATCCCTCTTTTTACATAAGGATTTTTTTATAAAGGTGTCATCCAAACCCTACCTCAGGAATGTCAACAAATCGGATTCAGATCAGATATCCATCCAAATTGCTTTAAAAAAAATCAGATATGGAAAGAAATTTAACATCCGATTAAGAAATCAGATCAGATTCGGGTATAAGAAATAACATCTGATCAGATTCAGATTCGGTTTTAACTAAATATCGGATCGAATAATAAACACCTTAATAAGTATAACTGAATCCAAACTGTAACTTGATAGCTAAATCCAAATCATGAGATGACATCCGAATCCGAACCATGAATTGATATCCGAATTTGAACTGTAACATGATATCCAAATCCGAATAATGAGAGTTGATATCCATAAGTCAGCTTCAACTTGTAAAATTTTATATAAAGAAAAGCCTCACTAGTTGCTAATAACTTTCATGGAGTTATGATTAATAATGGCCACATAGTTGCCATATACACCATTTTACTTAAATATTTACAGCTACGTCATGTGAAATACTTTTAATTAATTTATTAAAAATTGTGTTTAATTGAACATTTTATGTAATCAAGCAAACTATTATAGTTAAGAAATCAACTAAGCAAGATATCTACAATAACATATTTATTTAATTGTAAATAATAAAAAAAATCAATTAAAAAATTTCAACAAAATTGGCATTTTCAAAAATATGAAAATTAATATCAAAACCAGAAAAATTGTAGAACACTTAGGTTATCAATTTATCAATTACTTATTTAATCAATGAATTAAATTATTTATATAACTATACAACTCGTCTAAAAATCTTGCTTATTTGTTATGTAACACATAATTCACCAATTTCAAAACAAAAACCTTTAACTAATAGGAAAAAAAATATTGATTGAATATTTGAATCATGAAATCAATTCAATAATTCAAAGCATAAAATGTGCAAATGGAACAATTTGTTTGAAAGATTAGCAATGCAATGTGCGAATGGATCAATTTATAAGTTGTTATATTTATGTAATTAAGCATGGGAGGCGAGGAAGAAAGGGAAATGATGGAAGAGGAGCGAAGAAGGGAGATGGTCTAAGCACTCAGAAGTAAGTACTTAACGGTAGATGTAGATGTGGATGAATGGTTATAAACTTCGGGGTAATGCTTAAATAGGCACCAAACTTCAAAATAAAATACAACTTGAAAAAAGAGTTGGATTCCTTCTAGAACAAGCTAAACGCCAAAAAAAAAAAAAACAGTTACATCCAAAGAAACTCAAAGGAGGACATGAATGGGATGACATGATGTCGCATATGGTGTTCTATGGAAGGGAAATCTAAAAGGTTTTCAAAATCAGAAGAATCGTACCATAAGCCTACCATGTTCTAGTTTGTTCTTTTTTTTACAATAGATGTCTTATCTGTTTGTAGAACCCTGTTCAGGTGAAAGGAAATTTTTTAGCTTAAAATAAAGACTCATAAACAGAGTGTGGAGTTGTATGAATGATACATACAACTGAGGGATAAAAAGAGATGAGTACCTACTAGGCTAAAGAAATTTTTGATCTTCTAAAACTATGTTTGTTAAAAACTTAAAAAATACTAAAACACTAGTTAAAAATTTTAACTCCACTAGTTAGAGATACTAAAACTTACTATACTAATTAGAAATATCAATTTTTCAGATCATCATACCATCATATGAATAGACCAAATATTTGAATTTAGAACTATACCAAAAATCTAAAAATACCATAAAAAAAAAACCAATTTAGCCATACTTGTTACTTCCGAAATAGAAAACATTTACTTCACAATGAAGACACTAGTCCCATGTCTCAACAATTGAATAGTATAACTGACCTACATATTTCCCTAGCACAAAACTTAGAATCTCACAATATAAAAAATCAGGCCTTTTGGCAGCCCATATTTGATACATTTAGAAATCATACCGTTAAAGAAATATAAAAAAACCAAAGATATTTGAAAGACCAGTAAGCTACTATCCTAAGTAAAATAAGAAGTCTGCAGGAATATACAAATAATATTGAAGTTTTACAAAAACAAACCTTAGAAAAATTTAAATGCCCACAAAAATCAGATCAAAACTATATGGAAATAGTAAAAATAATAAATGAGATTAAGCAAATAATTCTGCATTAAGCATGGATTACATCTCTAGAACTATAGCTAAATTAGAATACAAATATGAACATGAATGGAAATACAGATCAGAAAGTATTGATCATCCATGCATATTTTGTAATAGTTATCCAAGTATAAAACTTAGATTCCAATGCAAAATTTGTATAGTTGAAGCCTATAAATTTTGTTTGGAAGACAAACAATATCAATTTATTATGGAAAATAAGAGAGGACGAAAGGATGTATTATGGAAAAAAGAATCCTTGTAGCGGAAAATAGGATGGAAAATATAAAAAAAACAATAGCTGTAGTGGAAGTAAAAATGGATAGAAAAGAGGGTAGCAAGATTTGACCCAATAAACTGTGAGATGCTGAATACCAACAACAAAGGTAAAGACATAATTCTAGAAAAAGGTGAATGAACACTAAATACAATAAATTTCCCTAATAACCATAAATAACATAGGAAAACCACTATAAGAATTCCTTGTATATTTAAGATACATAAATGGAAATTATAAATAGATGCCCTAATAGACAATAAATGTAGTGTTTCAGTGATAGATAAAGCATTAGTACCATCGAAATATGACAGGAAGTTAGAACCTGCCTCTCAACTTTGGGCAGAACAAATAGACATAAATATGACAAAGAGATATGTAAATATAAAATAGCCTTTAGGATGTCAGAAGAAGAACATACTGCCTACCAACCAAGATCTAAGACCTTCATCAACATATGCAACTACACGATAGCACGAAATGCATAAACTTTATATTAAAAAATATGGCTGGATGTGTCATTAATAGGACAAACATTTCTTTCATTAATAATCAATTTCCTTGGGTACTAGAAGGGAAACCAGAAGAAAATAACAATTGTAAATGTAGAACTCCAAGAGCTTGTAAAGAAAAGGTAGAACTAGTACACATAAAAGAAGAAGAAGAAGACAACTTAGAAGAGTTAAAAATAAATCATGAATATAGCCTTGTCGATATGCAAAAAATCTATAACAAACTAGAAATAGGCTGCATAGAAATAGATGATTTACTTAGAATATTAGAAAAAGAAGAAATCATAGGAGAAATACCTACAAAACATTAGGATCGTAATAAAATAGAATGCATATTACAAATAAAAGATCTAAGATTTACCATTTCCAGCAAAACAATAAACGCTACCAATGAAAATATCAAAGATTGTGAGACATATATAAGACTTATTAAGATTAGGAGTCATAAGACGAAGTATAAGCCCCCCTAGAAGCCCTGCTTTTATTGTTATTTAACATAGTGTACAAGTCCGAGGGAAATCTAGAATGGTTGTAGACTATAGATGACTTAATGATAATACTATAGATGACTCTTATGATATTCCCAGCAGAACTGAATTAATCAATAGTATACAACATATCAAAATATTTAGTAAGTTTGATTTCAAATCTACATTTTGGCAAATAAAAATGCATAAAGACAATATCCAGTGGACTGCATTTACTTGGCCTTTATGAAGTTTTGAATGGTTGGTCATGCCTTTCGGCTTAAAAAATGCTCCTGCTATATTCCAACAAAATGGATATGATACTTAGCCAGCATGGAGGATTTGTTTGTATTTATATAGATGATATCTTCGTTCATAGTAAGACCCAACCAGAACATGTGGGCCACATAAAAATAGTACTACGAGATGTTTTACGAAATGGAATATAATCAGTAGTAAAAAGGCACAATTCTTTTGAAAACATATAGAATATTTAGGTGTAGAAATAGATGCAGGAAAAATTAAGTTACAACCACGTATAGCCACAAAAGTGTTAGAATTTGAGGTACATAATATAAAAAATCTTCAACAGCTTTTAGGATTAATCAATTATGTTAGACCATTTATAAAAGACTTAGGAAAAGTGGTTGACCCTTGGTCAAACTGGTGTTCAAGCTTTTAATATGGAAGACATGAAACAATCATAAAAAGTTAAATGAGCTATAAAACATCTACGTGAAATGTATCTCCCCATAGATTCAGATTTCTTGATAATTGGAACTTATAGATGTATTAATAGATGGGGAGCAATGTTAAAAAGGAAATCTAACAAATATGCTTCTAAAGCAACAGAGGACGGTTGCAGGTATAGCAGTGACCAATACAGAGAAAAAGGACTTTCCAGTAGTATAGACCAAGAAATCCTTACCGTAGTATATGGATTAAATAGTTTTCGCTTGTTTTTGCTTAATAAAAAGGAAATAGTAGTTATAACAGATTGTGATGCTATTGTAAAATTTTACGAAACAAAAATTCAAAAAGAATAAGTCAAAGAAGATGGATAACCTTTAAAGTTACCCTTATAAACCAAAGATATAAGGTAACATTTGAACACATAAAGGGAGAAGACAATCGTCTGGCTGACATGTTGAGTAGACTTAGAGACATTGATGTTTATGAATCCGAGATTAGGAGACGTAATAAAATTATAGGATATCTTGACAAATCTAGAGAAAGAGTACATGACCTTGATCCCGCTTTCTCCATTGAAATAAGAAAAGTAAGTGACAATTTATTAGATATTGTTTTAAGCATGCAGCAGCTAGTTGTCGCCATGAAACAAGAGGCTAAGCCTCCTCATCTAATTCTTACATTGATTCCAAATAGCAATAACCCCACATCAAGTAGGATAGATGTACATTTATCTATAATTAGACATTAGCCACGATAGACATTATAGAATGCATTGTTTCACTTAATATCCTTTTTGTTGCAGGATTCATGGCCTCAACAAGCCAACTGCCTCTTGACCCAGACCTAGGGTTACCAATCTTTCCTTCCCATTCTAACTTAGTCTTTCGAACCTTCCTAGGACTTATTCTAAATCTAAAAGACCCATTCTACTAGACAATTTTTGGCAAAATAAACAAAATCCTACATACCCAAAAATTGTTTCCTTATTAGCATGCCATCTAAACCTGAAAAATAGACAACTTTCAATCAAAAACCCTGCCAGGAATCTCCATGGACCATATACCCCTTCAACCACAAAGCCTAGATGCTTATCTTTCTCTAGAAAAAAGTTTAAAGGCAGCTCAAGCAGAAACAAATTGGAGAAAGAAAGAAAAAGAAGAGCTGAACGAAAAAATAGACTCTGAAGTTAGAAAACAGAATCCCAAGAGAATACATTGAGGAAGAAATAAGGAGACTAGGAGAAAAAGGGAGGCAATTCCTCCAAATATTCCATTAGTAAAAGTGAAGATCTATCGCTTGGTATTGAAAACAGAAAGAAAAGAACAAGTCGATATGCAGAACTTACTAAGGATGATGGCACAAAATTCAAACAAGAGAAGGCCTGGTTTAGAATTCATTTTGATTAAAGACAAACACGACCATCATAAAGAAAATTCTTTTTGTGAATGTAAGTAAGGATTTTCAATTATACAAGTCACAATTAACGTCAAAAAGTGGTAAGACCAAGAAATTCAGGGAATAAAACTCTCTCCCAAGGCTCTTCTGGATCAAGGGTTTCTGAAATGAATTATGATTACCAAGAGCAAGCAAAGCATCTTTATTTTAATTGGCGGTTAGCATATACAGTAACAAGAATTTTTAAACTTGGAAATATAAAACCTTATGGCTATGCTAATCTAGACATTGAATCTATTCCTCCCTCTTATGAATACCCATGTGAAGCAAGAAAAGACATTTTGATCAACATCTTCACCTCATTTTATCCCTTGCAAACTCGGATCTCTGAAGACACTTTTAGAACTGCTTTATTTGAGAACCAACCGAAGCGATGGAGAGCTTATACAATAACCGTAGACCAAAATACCCACAGGACTAGGTCCACTTGGATGGTAGCTGAAGATAGAAATACACATATCCTTTTAGCAAATAGTTGGCTTTCTGAAAACTATTATATCCTTTACCAAAGTGTCTTACCCATAAACCCTGACTTATGTGAACATTTTTGTCAAATCCAAGATAGTAACTTAGCAGAATGGCAAGTGACAATCATAATATCAGAGTAGTCCTCCAAAGAGATGGTAACAAAGTGAGTGGAATGATGGAGGAGACTGGGATAATGATGAACAATATGATGAAGAGATTGTAGAAGGAATGAAAAACAACTAAAAGGCATAGGAAAGAAGCTGTTGAGTCCTTAACCCTACAGCCTAACGTTCATCAAGATCGGGAAAACCTAGCCCTTGCAAGTTATGGTTAAACTTTCCATGGGTATAGTGCCTCTCATGTAAAAATTAAGCATCATCCGTTTGAGAAGGTACGTGATAAACTTCTCTTTGGGAAAATCCCCCAAATTAAAAATATGATTTGTGTTGTAGATTATCGCTTCAGAATCTACCATAGAAAAACCCTCTAGGATAAGTATGAGTTTTACGTTTGTAAATGTTCGACATAAAAATTTACCTTGTGACATACCCCACAGGACAAGCGCTGAGTCACCTCCTGAGGCAAATAATCTCGAAGAGCCTCTAGAAGGCTGTCGTAGTTGCCGACACTCTTTATATAATATAAAGCAACGTCGCATAAAAATAAAGGAAATAAAAATGAAAGGAATCTCATACACGTCAAAAAAATGAAAGTAACAAGACATGCGACCTCTCTTTTAGAAAAGGCGAAGGCAGTTGCTGTAGCAGTCACTATAGTGGTCACTATTGTGCATTGTAGCACTTTTTGATTTTTTGGACGCGTTCGACTGCCACTTCATCTAACACACGATAGCTGTCCTCTTTCTAGTTCCTTCGCATGTAATTGTTTTTGTTTGTTAGTGTTTAGTTTGTTCAGGAAGGAATCCAAACTTGACCCTTGCAAGTTATGGTTAAACTTCCCATCAATACAAAGCTTCCAATGTAAAAATCAAACATCATTCATTTGATAAGGTACATGATAAACTTCTCATTTGGAAAATCCCCCAAGATGAAAAATAGAATTTGCATTGTAGTTCATCACCTTAAAATCTACCTTAAAAAAACCCTCCAGGTTAAGTATGAGTTTTTACGTTTGTAAATTGTCGGCATAAAAGTTTACTATGTGAAACACCCCATTGGATAAACACTGGGTCACTTCCTGAGGAAAATCATCACGAGAAGCCTCTAGAAGACTGTCATAATTGCTGACAATCTTTATGTGACATAAAACAATGTTGTGTGTAGTTGAAATAAATAAAGGCAAAATGAATCTCAGACGCACAAAAAAAGCAAAGTTATGACAAGCCATGCGATTCTTTTTGGAGAAAAGGAGAAAATGGTTACTGTAGTAGTCGCTGTAGTAATATGGCAGACACTATTGTGCATTATAACACTTTTGACTTTTAAACATGTTCAACTGCCACTTCATCTAGCACACGACATCTGTTCACATTCGAGTTCCTTCGCATGTAACTGTTTTTGTTTGTTAGTGATTTGTTTATTCGAAAAGGAAAAGGAATCTGATTCTTTTTTTCAAGTTGTATTTTGATTTGAAGTCCGGTGTCTATATAAACACCATCCTGGAGTCTGTAAATATCATCCATCTCTATATCCAACATCCTTGAGTCCATCTCCCGCTCTAAGTGCTTGGTTGGCTTTATGGTGGGCTTGCACTTCTTATGACTCTTAGTCTTAAGAGGTCATTTCTAAGTGTTTTTAAAATATCTGATATTTTCATTTGTTGCATTTATCTTTTTGTTTGAAATAGTGAATCTTGGATCTTTAATTTCTAATATGTATTCTATTATGTTACGATCCCAATGTTTTGTAGATATTTCTCCTATAATTTCCTCTTTTTCAAATATTCTGATTAAATAATCTATTTATGTAGGTTTTCTAGTTTATTATAGATTTTTTTGCATAGGTTTATTTCTAGATCTTCTAGGTTATTTTCTTCTTCTTCCTCTGGGTGTGCCAGTTCTACTTTTTCTTTACAGCATCCTAGGATTTTGAATTCGCAATCTTTTTTCTTATCCACTAATTTCGACTCTCGCACCCAAGGAATTTGTTTATTAAGGAAAGAAAGGACAGTCCTAGTGATCACACTTCTAGCCACATTTTCTAATATAAAGTTTAGTCCTATGATGCATTTCATACTACCGTGTGGTTGCATATGTCTGATAAATGTCTTAGGCCCTGGTTGATAGACAGTATGTTCTCATTCTAAATTTATGAAGGCTATTTTATATTTGCATATCTCTTCATTATACCTATGTAAAGATCTATCAATTTGTTCCACCCAGAGTTGATAGGCAGGTTCTAAATTTCTATAATATTTAGGTGGCACTAGTGCTTTGTCTAATACTAAAATACTACATCCTGTGTCAACTAATAGATTTATTTCTAATCTCCAATCATCTATTTTAAATATACAATGAAATCTTATAGCAGTTTTTCTTGCACTATGTTTTTTATGATTATGTTCCATACTAGGGAGACTAGTAGTAGTTAGTGTTCTTCTACCTTTTTCTATGACTATGCCCTTACCTTTGTTATTGGCTTTTAACATTTCATGGTCTATTATGTTAAACCCTTCTACCATCTTTTATAAAGAGTCCAACCATGCTTCCAATTTAGTTATTTCCCCTTCAAAAGTATCTATTCTATCTTCTGTTGCAAGAATTCTTCTTTTCATAGTGTCATCTTTTCATCCTACCTTATTTTCTAGAGTAAACTGACATTGTTTTTCTTCCAGACAAAATTTAAAGGCTTCAATCATACATGTTTGCATTGAAATCTAAGTTCTCTGTTTGGGCAACCATTACAATATATACATGGATAATCACTACCCCTTGATTCTACGTTCCTACTCGTGTTCATGCCCATGTTTTCCTTTGGCCGGAGTTCTTGAGATGTAATCCATATTAATCGCCTATCGCAAAATTATTTGTTTAGTTTCATTCATTATTTTGATTATCTTGATGTAATTTTGGTTTGAATTTTCCTTCTACCTTTTTCTTAGCTTGCTTAAGATAGTAGCTAATTGGTCTTTTAAATATTTTTGATTTTTTAAGAATTCTCTAAGAGTATTATCTCTTAACATATTGAATATGGGTTGCCAAAAATTTTGATTCTTTATATTATAGGATTATAGACTTTGTATTAAGGTAATATGTAGGTCAGTTATACTATTTAATTATTGATACATAGGGTTATTTTCATTATGAAGTAAATGTTGTCCATTTTGGAAGTAATATGTATAGCTAAACTGGTTATTTTTTATGGTACTTTTAGTCTTTTAGTATAATTCTAAATTCAAGTATTCTAATCTATTTATGTAATAGAAACAAAATTTGTAAATTCTAACAGATATAAAGAAAATACTTTAACTATCTATTAAAATAACAAGCATGGTTTAGAAGATCAAAAATTTCTGTAGTCTACTTAGTACTCATCTCCCTTAATTCTACAGTCCCATGTGTCAACCATACAACTCCACACTCTATTTATGAGTCTTTGTTTTAAACTCTATAGTATACTTAGTACTCATCTCCCTTAATCATACAATCTCATGAGTCAACCATAAAAGTCCATACTCTGTTTGTGAGTCTTTGTTTTAAACTGAAAAATTTCCTTTCATGGGAACATGATTCTACGAACCGATAACATCTCTATTATAAAAAAGAACAAACTAGAACATAGTTGGCTTGTGGTATTGTTCCATTGGATTTGAAAACTTTTTAGATTTCCCTTTCATAGAATACCATGCTTAACATCATTTGTGATCCCATTCAGAACTCACCGTTTGTGTACTGTTTTTT
This sequence comes from Nymphaea thermarum, assembly GCA_011799765.1. Lineage (NCBI taxonomy): Eukaryota > Viridiplantae > Streptophyta > Magnoliopsida > Nymphaeales > Nymphaeaceae > Nymphaea > Nymphaea thermarum. The sequence goes on from JAANDH010000337.1 coordinate 271,735, forward strand.
TCCTAAATGGTCTCCTGCCTCGGTGGGTACTTCTTTTCCATAATAGCATTTTGGTCCTTAAAGATTTACATGGTGGCTCGTCCAAGGAATCAAGAACTTAGAAACATGAAAACGACATCATAAACAGATCATGTTCTAACAAGTTCTTTCTTATAACTCATGGTTCCTACTCATCGATCCTGGATAGGGCCAGAACTTTCAGTACAAAACACAGATTCATAATAACAGATTATATAGGTGTATGCAAAAATACATGTTTCTAGGGAAGAGACTTTTCAGTTCAACTTATAAGCTAAGCACCAAGTAAAACTTCAAACACACATAAAAACTTTCATTAATAAGAAAACATACAACACCAAGAGCGTACTAGGCTCTAATACTAAAAAGAAAGAGGGGGCCAGATTTGTACACTGAAAGCGCTGGTTCGCTTTGCTTAAACATGGGAGACAAAGGAGAAGAAAGAAATAAGAGAAGGAGAGCTGAGAAGAGACAAGAGCCGAAAGGGCCTGAAGCCAACCAAGCACTTAGAGCGGGAGATGGAGTCCATCATGCTGGATACTGCCATGGAGTTATGAATAATAATGGTCATATACACCATCAACTAAGTAGGATATCTTAAATAATGTATTTATTTATTTGTAAATAATAAAGAAAACTTCAATTAAAAGCAGAATTGGCATTTTCAGAAATATAAAAATTAATATCAAATAAATATGTTTAATATGAAAAAATTGCAAAACTCTTAAAAAGGGTTTTGTTTACCAATTTATCAATCACTTATTTAACCAATCAAGTAAATTATTTTGTATAACCATACAACTTGTCTCAAAGTTTTTCTTATTTGATATATGACACATAATTCACCAATTTCAAAACAAAAACCTTTAACTAATAGGAAAAAAATGTTGATTGAATATTTGAATCATGAAATCAGTTCAATAATTCAGAGCATGAAATGCGAAAATGGAACAGTTTGTTTGAAAGAAAAACAATACAATTTGTAAATGGATCAATTTATAAGTTGTTCTATTTATGTAATTAAGCAAACTGATATACTAAGAGGACTAACCCAAATAGCTAGTGATGATGTGGAGCGAATGAATGTTTGACATCATTGAACACTTTTTAAACATATGTAAAGCAAATTATTTTAATTAACCCAATGAAATGAGAAATTTTCCTTAGACAATGTACTTTGTAAATGAGAACTAGTATGAGTAACCTGATGTAATAATTATCAATAAGTGATCATCATAAAAAAAGTTGTCTACTAAATTAAAATTTAAAATATAAAAATCATAGTTCAATATGCACAGTCAATATGAAAAAAGAATGAAAATCATATGAATAATTTATTTGTTTAACAAATTAATTTTAATAATTAATAAAACATATTATTTTTGTATGCACAAGCAACCTCACAAAAATTTTATTTAGTTGATAAACAGGTTGCTTGAGGCTATTCAGTTTATTTAATTAAAATTTTCATTTGCATAATACAGGTTAATTTGATAGCATTATCCTCAATATAGTGTCAGCATGGTTGAAGTATATGTCAAAATAGGAAGAACATATCCATTGTGTCAAATGGAGGCAATGAAAGAAAATTTTTGCAAGCTTGTACTATATGGTGAAATGTTTTATTTTTTTTTTGAAGTTGTTAAGGATTACTCCTCTAGTCTTCTGTTGCATCAATGAATATCTCAATTTTTTTTATAGCTGCTAAATTTATTTTTGTTCCATTTTGTTTTCCTTTTTAGTAAGTTGCTGGCTGAGCACCTTCATTTCAGAACCCAGTTCGGGAAGGTGCAAAAAAATATAAACATGAGATGGAGCGTTTTTTTAACCATCTGTTAAATGAGATTTTGAAAATTATTGTCATATAAATATGATTGCATTTTTTGGCTATATCATATATATATATATATATATAT
>JAANDH010000338.1:0-79010 GCA_011799765.1 Nymphaea thermarum
TAGGCGGCTGCTCTCCTCTCCCTCCTTATAATCTCACTTATGTTGTAATTGGTGGTTAAGTGAAAGATATTTTCTCTCTCCTAGGGTTGCGGTTGTGCACCTAGGTAGAGCTTCCCGTGGTTTTTTCCTCGTTGAGGTTTTTCCACGTACATCGTGTGTTTCTCTTCTCTTCTTCCTTTTCGTGGTTTGAGTTTCTACAGTTTTCAAATTGACGGTTTGTTAAAACCCTGGATTTAAGGTGGACCTGTTGTTAAATCAGACCCTCAATCTTAACCCTCCGATCTAAGATCCAGCGTAATCAAATGTCTCTAGATCTACAAGGTTTATCTGATTGGCTAAGTCACTCAGGTGTGGGTGTGGGTATGGCACTGTGGGTGTGAGTGCAGGTATGGTGGTGCAGGTGCAAACACAACAACTTTGATGCGGGGTACAAGGGTATGGCAGGGTATAGGCAAAACTTATGAACCATGTTGATTTGAGGGTGCTTAAGAAAATTGTAAGTTTGACTACATCTAGTTGCAAGTTTTAAAAATTTAAGTCTTTTATTTGTAATATAAGTAAACAATGTGGGATTAAAGAAAGTCTATATAAGAGTTCAAAAGGAGGAGAAGAAAGGTGTTTGACATCATGCCTTTTTGTTAAAAATAAAAAAGTGAGCTGTTTCGGATCTTTTATGTCCAAGTATTGGTACCTAAATTTGTCGTACTGACACGGGTATGGAGACCTTACCCCTAAGTCACATGGGTATGGGTATGGTTCGGGTACGGACATAAGGACATGCATATGATACGGCAATTTTAAAAAAATGTGGTACGAGAGTAAGGAAGGATACATATATGGATATCTGAAAAATAACACAAAAAAATCAATTGAATAAACAAGTGATATAAATTAAAACGTTATGTGTTAATGAACAATAACTCTAAAAAAATAATGAAAACTGAGTTTAAGCTTTAAAAAAATTAAATCAAGTAAAATTAAGCAGCTTGAATCAGTTTTGATCTAAACAGTACCCAAGTGTGTCCGAGTACCCATTTTGGGTGTAGGTACAGGAAACGGGTATGTAGACCTTACTGAAGTACCCATGTTACTTAGCCTTACCCACAACATTACTCAACTAATTGGACAATTTGCTCATAAATTTTTTCCATTATTTTGACTAAATTGCAAGTATTTTCATGCATGAATTTAAAAAAATAAATGTGCATGACAAATAAATATCTCGAAGAATACTAAAGAAAAAATAAAATAAAGCTTGAGAAAATTCTATTGTGTACCACCAATGAAAGGAACAAGGCTGGGCCCATGTTCTCCATGAATTAAAAGCACAATAATATAGTTCAAAGTTAGACAAACAAGTATCAGCATCAGTTCAGATTGTTAAACAGGAATACACCAAGCTGCGACTACATAGTCATGAGGAGTACGATCGAAATTACTAATAAAGTTTGGAAAGAAACAATTAGAAGTTGATTAGGCATGCTAACACAAACAAAAAGAGGGAAATGCAAACAAACAAACCAAAGAAGAATCTGATGCAGAAAGAAGAAAAAAACAAGGAACATGAAAGAGAAGGATCAACATAAATGATCAAAAAAAGAAGCAAATGAAAGAACTAATCAATCATAAGATGGTGAAAGAGAAACTTCTACAAGAATTAGTGTTTGATCATAACTTACAAGTTACACGTAACAAACATGAACTGTTCACATTCATCTTATCTATAGTAAAACATTTATCCTCCCATGAATACCAAGTTAAAATTTGCACACATGGAAACTTATATGAATCAGAATGTCAAATTTCCAGAAAGAAATTTCCATAAAGATTGGTTAATGAATAGAAATACCATTTGTAGTATGGATACATTTCCATTCATGTGCTTCAATGGCATTGTCAACATCCCCCTCTGAATATTGTGTGGATTGAGTGTTGCTCTCAAGGTTAGAAGACTGACGAAGAAGCACTTCAGGACCTACAATCATTGCAATGCTTTGAAGAAACAAAACTATGATATTATGTTGAAAAGGGAAACAAAGTTGCCATGTATATTTATTAACAACCATAATGTCTCAAAATTGTGAGAAAAGTACCAACAATATCATAAAGAAAAAATTTTGGATGTCTATGTACTCACACAGTCTACACAAAATTGTTTTAACTAGGTGTTTTCTTCAAGCACTTTGAAGTTTGAATCTGGAGCCATAGGAGATGCAACCATCTCAACCACTTTGCAAGCTTCTGGTTACAAGATCATCCAGGAAGACAGCAGGGTGAAAAGGAAAAGCCTAAAAGGGAACTTTGAAGAGGGACAGTCAAAGTGGGACAGGGAATTTCTTCTCCCTTGGGATATTGCCATCTGTTTCATAGTTAAACTTAATATGGGTTTTCTTCCAAGGAGTTTCCTGGATTAGCACTTGATTGCTTTAGTCCTAATGTCCAACATAACAAGGGGTGTTTGCTCTCTCTCTCTTTCTCTCTCTCTCTCTCATACTAACTAACACAGATCTTCAAAAACATTGCTGCACCTGAGTTGACACAGCTGGACTGCAGGTGTTGGTCTCTCTCCCCCACATCATCCTAAGTGACACAATGTAACTGTCATAATTAGGGGAAAGATGCCCGAAGTTTAAGTTAGGTAGGGAGACTCGTATAGCAAAGGAAATATGAGTCATAAGAAAGCTGTAAGGGGAGTTATCTGGAAAGCTTTTTGAGACCCGACCCATAATACCCCCTTTATATAACTTTAATTAGGGCAAGAATTCCATGAGGGAATGAAGTCTGTTTCCTTTGGAAGTTTCTCCACCTTTGAAGTGGGATGTCTGGGTGCATGCATGAGTTCCTTCAGCTTTCATCTGCAACAGAGGAGGAATCAGTGGCTTCACTTGTGTTACATCTTATTGGCCATTTTAGTACCTTTCAACTTTACATTGCAGTCTGCAGAATACATTATGCATGGAATTTAACTTTTAGGAAGTGTGTTAAGGAGTGTTGTATGTATAACTATATACTATATGCTACGTCAAAGGATTTGCAAAACAAAGTCACAAATATCAATAACGTGTTTTATACAATGAGGTTTTTTCTCGGTTATTTTTCAGCAAAGCTGAAAAATCTCAGGAATATCTCGGCCAATTTTTTAGGAAAGAAAAAAATCCAAAAAAATAGGAAAAGGTAAAATAAATGAAAAACTACAAAAAAACATAAAACATAACTAGATAAAATGATAATGATGTTTTAGTAATGATAGAAATGAAGAGAAACAATTTAAGTTTTAAAGTAAAAAATAATGATAAAAACACAAAAAAAAGGACTAAAAAAGGCGAAAATCTATTTTGGGGTTTTTTCAAAAAACAGGGAAAATGCACTTTTGTTTGATTTCATCCCTTTTAACATTTTTATCACTTTTTTTTTCAAAAAAGACACATTTTCTGTGGCTATGATGTAAAGTAGTGATCAGTAAACCATTGCCTTGTGCTCTCATAACTAGTTGCAAGAGTGTAACAATCAGTATCAGAATCATATTGTACAATATAGAGGCATATCATACAATCAGTGTAATATGCCCTGTGTCATAAGACACTGGAGAGCTACAAAAAAGGAGGTGGTTTTTCAATTTTGTGTGATATGTTACACATCTGACTGTTGGCCCAACCAATATATGTCTCTTTATCACCCTTTTCTGTTTAGTTAGTCTAAGTTGTGTTGCTTTTTAACTGTTCTTGATGGTGGTTATCAAAAGTTTAAGAACTCTCCAAGTAGGTACTAAGAGTTACCAATATGAACTATGAAGTACAAGCACTTAAATTTCATTCCACCATTGGATCTACCAGGATGTGCTTGCGGCAAAGCATATCAAGGAAAAATGTCTCTTTTTCTTGAATGTGAGGCTATGCTTTCCAAGTTCTTGACAAATTATATTACAACATCAAGATCCACCAACAATGGAAAAATGGGCATTCATATAAACAAATAATCCAGAGTAATGTGAACAATGTATTGAATGTCCCTGCAAAGTGGTATTGCAACTTGAACTACAATTTTAAGTGCAAGGCAGGAAAGAACTTTGTGATATGCAGCTCTGGTAATGCCAACAGTTCAATCCATATATATGCTAGTAATAAAGTAATCTCGAATAAACAGTTGTGTGAAGCTTATAACTTCCTACAATTCAACAGCTCCAGTTAGAATCCCCATATTCTGCAGTCATACCAAGCAGGAACTTGTGTTGGCATCTATTCCAAATCCGGTCAAGGGGTTTGGCTATAGTGCATTCATGAATGGTAGCCTCAGTGGACGACAGCTTAAGAATACACAAAAACTTAATGGAACCTAATGTACTGACTGCTTATGACATTTAGAACTGCATGCTTTGTTAGGACGGAAAATAGACATAAGGTGAACTACTAGAATACCTTTTCCAATCTTTATAAGTTTTGTCAGACCATGTGCATATCGTCGTACACGTGGTCGGTGGCCTTCAAGGTTAAGCCTTAGACAAAAAAAACAAAAATCACTACAGATTTGAGAATGTAGAAGTGACATTTTCATAATAAGTATTCAGATGAATTGCAGCTTGGTTCAAATTTCCAATACTGGTTCATGCTTAGAAAAAATATTTTACTCGGATTCAATGCTCAGTCTTTGTCGGCTGCTTCCTCTTGTAAGGTCAAATTCAGCCTGTATACAATGATAAGACAAATTTCACATGTAATTTTATGGCTGGTTCTGTCTGTAGCCATGAAAGTTTCAAAAAAAGAAAGAAAAGAGACAATAGAACTCTAGAGTTGAAAATAAGTTAATCAGCATCAGAGAAAGCACAGAAAATAAGTTCATCTATTGGACCAAGAACATGAATAGAAGATAACAAAAGGGAACTTTCCAACACAAAAGACTGGTATATTGTATGAGAGAGGACAAAAATTTGCGTTCAAAAGAAATAAGATTTTGTTAACTTGTTTTGTCAATCAGCATATCATTCCATTTCTATAATGTCTGTGCTCAACTAAATCTTAGATAAAAGTAACAAAATAGCTAAAAGAGATATCCATGGTAAGATGAGAAATGCATCTCTAAATAAATGGAACAACTCAATTGTGTGGATAAATATAACAAATTTCCTTATAAAGGAGCAGAAGAAGAGAATTTGGATACTCAATTAATTTGCATCCTTTTAAAGTTTTACAGATAAGACAAGAAAGAAAATAATGTTGCTGCTTTTGTCATCATTAGATGGACAGTTTCCTTTCTTCTGCGTGTATCCCAATACCAGTAAGTTTTGTGGTTAAGATATACAAAGCAGCTATTCTATTCATATTTGGGACATTGAGGCCTAGCAGTTCAGGAGATTCGAAGCACACCCTGAAATTATTGGTGGACCATCACACCCAAATAGAGACGCATACTATTCCTGTGGAAAATATCTTCAAGAACCCATAGACTTAGTTTTCATGGTCAGTACCAGCTTAACCTGGATGTGGTCTGGATACTGACAGATGTCAAATCATCAGGTTACTTGACCAACAAAAGATTGGCCTGTGTTCGACATATGACCCGGAAATGTAAATTAATCTTCATCTAAATCAGACCAATTATTTTAGATCTCCAAAAGCAGAGATGGGACTCTATTCTCCTACTACGTAAACAAAGAATATGTGCAAATTTACATAGTTACAACATCCACATATAAAAATACATGTCTACGTGAAACAACAGGTTAGAATTGGTAAATGACACCTGATCAGGCACGCCCCTTCCATATCAAACCCAAATTGTAAAGATCTAAAGTGATTTGGTTCAGAAAAGTTAAAGATATAAAGAGACAGGTTTGACTGCACTTGGTAAAGCCAAAATCTCAAACATTGCACTTGGATCTAATATATGCATCCCTCATAATCATCCATACGAATATCCATGTAGCCTTCTTCTCAGAACTTTATATGCCTACTTGTGGTCAATTCTAACATGGTCAAATCACTTGACAATGGCACACTGCTACATGTAAGAACATTAAAAGGGTATGAACACATGAACACATAGTTTTATACAGCAATTATAGTGAATCTTCATCAGATAACGTCTACACTATGAAAATATTGTGCAAACCAGTCTTCTTGAAACTCAACATACAAAAGTACGTGATGGGTTAACAGAACTGCTTCCAATTTTGTCTTGATGAGCTATCGACCTTAAATATCTCAAAAATACTAATGGTCAGCATAATAGGAAGAAAAGGCAACATATGATTATAACAGAAAAAAGAAGACCCTGTTTAGAACATATTGCCTAAATCAACAATTGAATTTATGACTATAATTATATGACAAATACAACCTCAAAAACATGCATGCCATGATAGGTTTAAGCATGAAAAATAAAAATCCTTCAATGCATAAGGAAAAACCTGTTGCTTAGCCTGTTCGAAGGCCTCCATCCATGCCCGAGCATCACCAGCAGTTTGTAAAGCAATCTTTCAAAAGAAAGAATGTGGAAAATAAATTTCATCTCAAATTGACAACATTGCATTTCTTTAGATAAAACATCTCACACAGATTGAAAATCAAAGGGAAAGATATACATGGAGGAGCCTTTTCCTCCTTGGAAATCATTTTATATTAATTCTATAAAAAGGAATTGCATGTGCATAATATACAAATTGTTGTACAGATTGTAATTTCTTGTATAGTAGTATGATACAATATGATAAAACATAGTACCACATTCTAGAAAGCCACCTTACTGCAAAGAGATAAAAATAAAGAAATGAATTGAGAAATGAGTGAACTATATGACGGGACAAGACTCCTTCTGTCTCTCTCTTTCTGCCCCACACCTGTGCCATAAAATATGACAAATGATATAGTAAAATATCACATTGTAAATAATAAAAATGAAGTGATGTCCTTAAAACCAGTGTTATTTGTATCGCAAGATACAATACGCATCGTATAGGTTTGGAAGACCTATATGCTTGTGCATCATAAGTGTATCGCCTGTATCATGTGATATGAAGGCCATATCATACGATACAGTTGATACACCCCCTGTATTGTATGACATAGTGACAAAATGGATTTTCATTATTTTTTTAGGAACCCTCTCTCCCTCTTTCTAAAGATGTCTAAGAGATGGGGGAGGATGAGGGTTTGCCAGTTGCCCAGAAAAATGGCCTACTTGAGCGATAAATTGTCCATTTAAGGGAGAATTCACCGGTGGAGTACAAGGTTTGCTTAGGACCTTGTGGGGAATATGGGACCTTGATTGATGACAATCATGATATATCATATGCTGAGAACTTCTAACATAATCTAAAACACTTTAAAGTTGTGATGGATACTTATTATGCTATGTCACATAGGTATGGGTACAGGTGCCGGTGCGGGTACGGGTACTGACCATTTTCAAAAAACTTGGGTGCGGGGGTACGGCTATATATATATATATATATATAAACAATAAGAAATACTTAGAAAATATGTATCAAACTAAAGAAACCTATGAAAAACTTTAAACGTATGGACAACCGAGCAGCCCCCCTAATCAAATATGAACATCAATCAAATTTTCACATCCAAAGAATAGAATAAAAAATAAGGTGAAAAAAATTAAATCAAAGTAAAACTAAGCAGTTTGGATCTATAGGTACCCAAGTGTGTCCAAGTACCCGTTTCGGGTACGGGTACGGCGACACGGGTATGTGGACCTTACTGAAGTACCCATGTGACTTAGTTATTATGTTATTATGACCTCTGATTTCTCAATTATAAATGTGGTGTTCATATATTATGACTTATAAATGATGTGAAGAGTTTTTTATATGGAATACCATTTTCCTGGTTTTTTCTGAAATTTTCTTTATTTTTCCTGATCTTACTAACTTTTTTTTCTAATTTCTTTCTATTCTTTAATTTTTTCTGAATTAAAAAAATAGTTTAAGATACGCTATGCTACATTTACGATGTGTTACGATACAGTGTACAGGTCGGCGCAACAAATATGCAATATGATACGCCTTTTACAACATTGCTCAAGACCTCTCAATCTACACAAGTGATTGCCATGTATAACGTGTGCTTAGAAATGGATGTCTTGACAAGCGCTTACAACTGTAATAACCATTTGAACTTTTTAATGGAGAAACCTTCAACTTTTCAAACTCAATTCCTTTCCTTATGACTCTTTAGTTTATTTGAAATTAATCAGCTTGTGAAGGAATAGAAGATCCACCATAATCCCCTTCATTTATAATTGTAAAATACATTTGACTTGCATTCTGATGCGACATTTGCAACCAATATTTCAACTATTAATGAGATGATATGTGCACATGCCCCATATCATTCCTCAGTTTTTTCATAATTATATGTATAAGCATGTAATGATCTAGCATTCCTTAGTTAAGTGCATGCTCTTACTACGGTTAATAGATACATATACAAATACAAAGCAGTCATAAAAATAGCCAATACTTTCAAAATAAAGGAATATCTGCTATTTCACAGTTAGCAAGCAAAAAAGGGCCAAAATGTCACAATATTTTCAAAATATTGGTAAAAAAATTTAAAAATGCAATATTTCTTATGATACTATCATGATATCTGTGTGTGTGTGTGTGTGTGCATGTGTGTGTGTGTATGTTATTTTTGTTTATTTCATAATTTAAAAAATTCTATGAATATTTTACAACACTTTTTGTAATAACAATGGTAGAAAAGTCATCATTTCATAATTTTTCTATCATTTCTACATCTTTTAAGGGTATAAGATTTTGATATTTTCCTCAGAAAGAACAAAGCTTCTCAAAAACTTCCCAAGCAATTCCTGAGAATGATATATATGACTATCATATAAACACATCCACACATACAATCACATGCGAAAATAGTCTGAGTTGGTGACCTGTGTACAAATGCATCTGAACAAGTTCTGCTGAATAATTTTGCCTTAAGTCCTTAACAACCTAGTAACTGCCAGGTCTGTGCCTTCACATTAAAATGCATATGTTTTTTGTAACCTCTTCAGAATACCTTGATTATGGAGATTAATTCGTCAATTTATAGTGCAATATAAATACCACTAGGTAAGATCCATTAGCCTTAATCATGCCCATCCTACTCAATCATCACTCTCAATCCCTTGGAATAATAGACTTGAGAACTTCTCTCATACTTGTGGAAAAGTTCTAGCAATCATGAGATTATCTAAAATAACATAAATGGGATCATTTGCAAATTTACAAGCAAATGCTCAATGACTTGTAATTTGTAAAATTCTTAGGATTAAGTCTGAAGCAGATTACAGCCAGGTCCTGCTCCACTAAACACTTTATCATTAGAGCTTTACTTTTTTGGGGCATAACGTGCAATCTCACAGCCCAGACCACTTCATGAGTCCATGTCTTATGAGGACGACGCCATGGGAAAGCTCAGGTTGCAGAGAAGCAAGGCTGCCAATCTGGGACTTGATATCAGGTTTTGAGCTCAATATCTGAGTCCTGCTGGCTACCACTTTAGTATGAAAGAGCTGAAATAGTCATTGTTCTCTAGTTATCCCTTTCTCTTTGTTCACCTTTATTATTACAGGCACATAAAACTGGAGCCTCTCTATATTTGTAGCATAATAATAAGAATAATAACAATTCAGGAAGCAAACAAAATAACAAAAAGAAAGTACAGGAAAAAATCAAAATCATGCCAACATTTTTCATGAGAAGAGTGACAGAAGAATCAGGACTTACTTCTCCTTTCTTTGTCTCATCCAGACGGTTGTAAAATTTCAAAACATACATTGCCTTACAAGCATGAGAATTACAGTAAGTTAAGGAGCAGGAAAACCAGAGCTCTTAGGATATCAATCAGCAAATTAAAGAGAGATTCTAAATGCTGACCCCTTTACGTCCAAGTTCTTCCACCATGAGAGAGGGACCGATTACACCTTTCCTGATGGGTTTCTACATAAGATAAAAGTTAAAACACAAGTTTAGAAGTAACAAAATTAACCCATTTGAAATATGCCTCTCATGCTTTCAAGATATTCAATATATAAATACATGATTTAACACAAATTGCATGTTATGTTCAAGATGAACAATGTCCCTCGGGAAAAATAAGAATTGCTGAGCATGATGTTTATGGTGTTCTTGGCATGCACCGACCCCGCGCAGAGCATGGCGAAGCCAAGCTGCATCACGAAGACCAGATAGGCGGAGAAGAGGAGGAAAAGGGCGTTGATGGAAGAGGTGACGCTGCTCTCCCAGACTCCCACGTCTGCTCCGCCATGGATACGTCTGGCTACGTGCTTGGTCCGTTGTCGGAAGAGCGAGCGACGACAGAGCCAGAGGACAGGAAACGGAATTGGGTGGTAGACGGGGGCTGCAATGCGTCGCGATGAGGAAAACGAACTTTGGTTGGTCCTCCACACACGGTTTGAACTACCATGATGAGAGCTTGGTTTCTTTGGCGCAAGTACAGCCTTTAAATATACACTGTCCCTTTCACCCCCTTGGGATCGATTGATTGATTAAATATACACTGTCTACTTTCTAACGGAATTCTCTCACGAACTGTAGGTCCAACCATAAAATACTTACCGCTCGCCATGCCGATTCAGACCAGTTGATCACATGCACTCATCTTCCATTTCCTATGTGTACGTCCTAAGAGAACGTCATGTTGCCAATCACGGAAGCCATAAGTAATTATCTACCTTAGGGTACATCGATTTACTACTAGCCACACCAATCTAATCGTCAGCACTAATGGCCATAACAAATCAACCTCCTAAATTCACCTCCCGTTCGTACATGCTACAGAGGGACATGCATACAAAAAGAGCCATCGGTAATCAGCCAAGAAACCAAAAATATCAAAAAGTAAATGTTCAAAAAGAAAGAAAAGCAAGAAATGCAGATTGGTGAATGAAAGAATCTGACTTACATGACTTGGGTTCTCAAAGGGATCCCTCTTATACATGAAAGCGTACTTTCCTTTAAGCCAGAGGAACCTAAGATGGCAGAATTCATGGCCGATGGAGTTGGTCCCTAAATGGTACACCCACCCGTGATACTGAAACAACTTATCCCCCGAACCGCTGCTGCTCCTGCTGCTACGACGGCCGCTGCTGCCCTGCTCTTCTCCGCTCTCCCTCTCTGAACCATTCTCGATCTTCTCCGCCATAACTCAACCAAGCAAAACACCAAGCTATCCCAATCAGAGAAAAACCGAGTACCCAAAGAGACGATCCCAAGAGAAAAAACGAATCCGATCCCGGACCTCCCCACAATGTGAGGAAGGGTTATGGGGAGGTGGGATCGGATTGGAGATGGCTTTCACTTCCCTCGCCAACAGTCAGAGGACGGCAGGTGGGAATGCGCATAAGATTTCAAGAATTTAATAACAGAAACAGCGCGGCCAAGACCCAGGCGAATGAGATTGCGACAGAAACCTCCCATTTAATCTCTGCCGTCCAATGTCCTGTTGGACGATCGACGTATGGCTTCATTGAAAATAGGTAGGAGAGGCTTCTATAGTATGGCGCTGCGAGAGATCTGCGCGGAACTAAGTTAAGCCGTGTTTAAGTTTAGGAAGCGCGTTCTTTTAATAACGCTGACGTGTCCGGTCAAATTTGAGAGGGTTTACTGGATCCGATACTGGATCCACACTTTTGTGGATTCTGAGATGGCAGTTCTAGTTGTGGATCCTACGGTTCCGGGTCCGGTGATGCGTGTGAAAATTTTGTCGAAATTGCTTTCATAAGCAAAACGGATCGGGTTAGACACGATCATGATTTGGATTGGATGGATGTACTCGCTTGGCTGTGTCCAAGTAAATGAAATCTGACTGGTTTTCCGCAAAGGAGGCAGCTCCGATGAAAAAAGAGCCAAAAATAATAAAAAATAGTCAGTTATAATATGAACCCGAGATCTTCCTATTTTTGCTGATCAATCAAACACGAAGCCTATTTTTGTGAGGTTAGTTCGCCAGATTCTTTTGTTTGGTTCGAAAGTTGTTCCTTTAAAATATGTCAGTTACCATAAAGAATCAACCTCTATCTCTTCTTAGCTTCATTTAATAGAAGTAACGACCATCTACATATAGATACCCACTCAATATATATATTATCCTCAACGGATGAGTAACAACTAACAACCCCAATTTTTTTTTTTTTTATGCGTAGCAGTTGAAAAAAAAAAATAGCAAGAAAAAGATTGTGAAACCGTTTTCTTATCTACTATTAGTTCACTTTTTTTTTTTGTTAACCACTGATTTGGAAAAAATCAAGACATGGTTCTTCATCCATCTAAATACAAATGTCCAGCATCTACTAGTTTTCAAGGGCAAAGGCAGGTGTGGGCAATTGACCATACCGACCCCAAATAATTTTTATTTGTATATTGATACTTTTTAGCAAATTTTCTTATTTACGTATATACCTATTGCACTTAGCTAAAATTTTTTGGCTTGCCCAATATATATATATATATATATATATATATATATATATATATATATATATATATAAGGAAAATTGAATACTGATTCTATTCAACCATTTAATCTGCACAATAGAAAAAAAAAATTATGGGTATTTTAGTTATCTTGTTTTTCTCTCAACCATTCATCTACTTTAGATGTATGGCTTTTCTTATATAACATATTTTTTGTCTAGCTAAACAATTTCATACATGTGACCTATACACATGGGCGCGAGTAAGTTACGAGACTTCTTTTTTACATGTCTTGCTAAATCAATGGGACATAAAAGTTTCAAATCTCGAACAAAGTCCAAAAATAAATGAAACATGAATTTTCATGAGGATGGTTTGACACGTATGTTTACAAATCCAACTCGCAACATTCCACTCAACCACATGAATGACATTAAATGAAAAAAAAAAACTTTACTTTTCTTATAGTTTACTAAAGACTGGTTGTGAGACATTTTCTTCATGATTGACTGTCTGTCTAGTTAAATTGCACTACGTTCGGACGATTTTGGACACTTGGATCCCTACGTCTTTCTACCGACGAGGACAACTCAAAACAAGTGACCTTTTTATGAGGTGGTACAGCGGTGTGCACCAAACTCTTACGCGGGAAAGAAGACTTTTAATATGCATGCGAAAGCCGATAACGACATAAAATTAAGACAGTCCACAAGCGTGTGTGTGTATATATATATATATATATATATATATATATATATATATATATATATATATATATATATATATATATATATATATCAAAAAGATATGAAGTAATATCAGAGGTGAATGAAAATACTCATCATATTCTTTTATATATATATATATATATATAAAAGAATATGATGAGTATTTTCATTCACCTCTGATATTACTTCATATCTTTTTGATATATATATATATATATATATATATATATATATATATATATATATATAAAACATGAATGTTCTAAAAAATGGTATTAAGCAAGAAGAAACAAAGACGTGATGTGCCTTCCAAATTGGACGCATATTTTGTCTTGTTAGGCAAATGGATTCCACGCTTTGTTAGTGGAGAACGTCGGCTTGGGACATCTCACCTTGTTGTTGGAGTAGGTGGTTCTACATAACAACATCAAAGGTTTGCAAACAAGACGTACAAACTTACTTTCTAGAAGATGGATCATGGAACAAGATTCATAAATGATCAAATTAGGTTAAAGGTGCAAATTATTGATGCATATCGATCGCATACATGTGACTGTCAATCTGATTTCAAATCCATATAGATAATAATTAGATATACGACGAAAATTTGGAACTGAATCCAAGTTGGAGTCTAATATTTTAGATTTAGATCCAATAGAGATCCTTCCCAATTATTGGATCTTATGCTAGCTGGATCCAAAATCAGTTGTTACCATGTTCTAAGTTTCAAAGCTGAACATGATTCAGGATCTGTCGAATTATATGATCAAGTCCAATCCGAAAAGGCTGCTGTATCTGACCCAAGTTCAAACCATTTTCATATATCAAAGTCAAAATCTATCAATTTTTACTAAAAATATGGTTAGATTGCGTCTCAATGTCCATATTGATGTGAGCTACAGAATAATCAAAGTTAACTATTGATGTGACATGAGCCACTATATAAAATTTGAATTCAAATCCAGCACATGCTGATTCTGGTCTGGTCCAACCTAAAATTCGATTTGAGTTGGAAAAAGAAGAAGAAGATTCTAGTTAGATTTTACATTTGACTAACTTTTCAATTACTAAGACCATGTGCATCACTAAAAATGACTACTAAAGTTATATGCTTCATGACTTCATGGCTTAAGTCATGGCTTTGGTAGGAATCTCCAGCGAGCAATCTGAACTTGAGCTCGGCCAGCTTGAGGTCGGCTCGAGTCACCTATTGCTTGGTTCGAGTATGAGCTCGACCCATTTAAGTTTGTGCTACCTGACTCACTTATATATATTTTTAAATAAAAATAAAAACCATAAAAGAGTGTTAAAATTTGTCTCTATATATATTGCGTGCCTCCATGCACATAATCGGTTAGGTTACGAATCTGCTCATATAAGCCCGAACTTGTCCAACTAAAAAAGAAAGAAAATTAATGAAACGGTCAAACCTACTTTCAATTATTACTTAATTTGCACTTACGTAACCAATGAGATGCTTCATCCGGCTAATTAAGAGTGCAAAAACAGAAAACTAATTTTTAAATAAAAAAGGTGTCACTAATATATATATATATATATATATATATATATATATATATATATATATAAGGACTAAAGGAACGGGAGAAAAAATGGCCTTGTTTGAATTTCTTTATTGTTTTCAGGTAGATAATTTGTTAGGAAAAAATAATCAATTATATGAACTTAGCACATGTAAGATGGAAAGTATTAGTTTGGCGACAATTTTCTAGCAACAATCTCGGTGAACCATGGCTCAACCCCTTCACAAGAGTATAAGGCTGTGTGGGCTGGGAAAAAAAGGGGTTAACGCCGATGGGAATTGAACCAGAGATTGGTTTTCACCAATTGATTAACTACTCCAAACCCTTGGGGATATTGCCCACAGTTTTCTACGATATTACACCAAGAGTTTCGTTGTTTTATGAGTATGTATTCGCTACTCGACTCGTAACAATGCAATTTTCTCATTATTAACACGTTAATGAAAAATAGAAAGCTTTAGTGCCATATCTTCGGTATCCAAGGGCCAGGCGATTTCAGTCATTCAATATGTACATCATTAAAAAAGCTGGCTACCTTGTCACATCGATGTTAACGCTAGTTAGACATTGAACAATTCGTTGCCAAAATTGTTCATGTGAACTATTAACAAATAAATGACATTAGTTTTAGCCATTAAAGGAGCTTCTCTATATACACATATAGAGAGAGAGATAGGGAGAGCTTTTCATGTATGTCGACGTTTGATGCATAAGCTTCTCCATCAATTTCTTCGTTCTTAGAAAGGCAGATAATCTTGCAATATTTGTAGAGTTTTCATGTTTAAAGGCAAGGTGAATCTGTGATATGTGGTCCGAGTTGTACACATATAGTGGGAAGTTAATTCGTGTAAATCATAATAGGCAACCAGATCTCCAGCCGGATCGGCATGGCAATTTCCCCGATCACCTGCCTCACAACGTCGCTCTATAAATTAACCGGTTGGTGAAGGCAGACACTAAGATATCAGATCGCGATTTCAACCAGAACCATGGGCTTCGTCCACAATCTCTTGACGGCTCTTTTCATTTTATTCATCTCCACTCATGGTGATGGTCTCCCTCTTTCTTTTTTCTTAAAAAACAAAAAATTCTCTCTTGCACGCGTGCGTGCACACACACATAATCGGTCTATCTCTCTTTTTCACCCCACGTACATATACACATACATAGAGAGAGAAGGAGGAAGAGAGAAGTGAGTGTGTGTTTTGGGTAAAGTCTTACCGTTTGCGAGTGGGTGCTTTGTCCACACTCCTCGTCTCAACCCTCAACACCGCGCCACCAAAAGAGAGAAGTAGAGATCCGCAGAACCAGGGGCCCAAGCCCAAGAATGAATCGGATTGTTATATAGCACTTTAGGGCTTAGATCCATCCATTTTATATCTATTCCAGCCTAATACAGGCATTTTAAATAGGATTATAAGCATTCTAAATAGTTAATGAAAATCATGGTTCTAACCCATTGTCGAATTAATGTGAGGTATTGAGTTGAGATTATTTATTTTGTTTCTGTACCATCATCACACATTAAATAAACTATATATATATATAATCACACATTAAATAAACCTTACAATCACATCTACCAACTTGTGTTGAAATGTGTTCATTTTGTTATTGTTTGGCAGCGCGGGCACAGTGTAGCTCATCAGATATACGGATCACGCAGACGAGGACGGGGAAGGTGATCCAAGGGAAGCCCGAGTGGAAGGTGAGCGTCGAGAAAGGATGCAGCTGCAACGCGTACGGCCTGAACCTGGTCTGCACTGGGTTCCAGACGGTCGAGCCCATCGATCCCGCACTCTTCCAAGTGAGCCCGGGCGACCCCAACTTCTGCGTCGTCTTCAAGGGCTTGCCCCTCCCTCCTTCCCCTGGCGGCGTCACCTTCACCTACGCTTGGGACACGCAATACGACTTCGCCGTCGCCTCTGTGCTCTTCAAATGCGCCTAGAAAAGAGATCCATATCGTCGTTGGTTATTACTCTGTTTGTGGTTGATTTTGATCTTGTAAATTACCAAATAATAAATTTTATTTGAATCCTCAAACTTATGTTTCTGTGGTTCATATATATTTGTACATGCGTATGTGTGGGTGTGTTTTGCATGATGATTTAAAACTAATGGCTGCATAATATATATATATATATACCGGCTCATGATTAAATATTATATGTATTATTATTTCTCGGCAAACTTGTAGACAGCAAAATAAAATTGCAACGACTGTATCCCGAAGGTGTAGTAGGAAGCAACAAAACGATGAAACCAGGAAGCTAACCAAGTACGCAGAACGAAACAAATAGAAGAAGGCTTGTCGTGAACTCCAATCAAGGCATCGTTTCTTTTCTCGTCGGACCTTCCTTACGAACTTCGTTTCTTAGTCCCCGCTTGTGCCAAATCATGGGAAATACCAATGAAAAGGAAATGAACAGTGAAAGTAATGCTGTTAAATGCTGATCGAATCTGCAATAGATTTCCATATTCATATTTGAATCTGAATTTGGTCAATTTTTTAAAAATATAAGAATATTGAATATCTTATATCTATTTGAAATTAAATCCAATCTAAATCTGAATCAGATCGGATATTTATGTATATCTAAATTAAAATGAAATAAAAACCTTAAAAAAATCGGGTCGAGTTTCATATGATTACTTAAGTTGAATCAAACTACATCTGATTTTTGACTGAAATCCGCTGCCACATTAGACCTTAAGCCAGTCGAGTCCAAATTGTGTTTTAATAAATCATGTCTAAAATTGCGTTTGAAATGAAATTCGATCGGTTACATAAAATCTGAATAAAACAAGTTATGTAAACGCATATTCGACCTGTTTACATCCTTATTTCCTCTGAATAAGTTATGAAATTCTTGTCACTATTTAATTATTTACATATTGGTTGCCCTTTAGATGTTAGAATTTGATGTACTAGTGCTCCTTAGCCAGAAACTTCTAGTTCCGCCAATGCAAGTGATTAATTAAGTTAATCTTATAAGTAAGAGTGGTTATGCTTCTGAAGTCTTAAGTGTGGCATTATGGACACAATGTCCTTTCAGTAAGAACTAAACTTTGGTTTTGGATCCAGCATCAGATCCCAAGGGATCAAACCCAGATCCCTAGTTTGACGATTAAAATTAAATCCTATGAAACTTACCTCTGATGAATCAGGAGCAAGAGACTCTCTATGCTAACATTGGTACTTCTATCTACAAACTGATATACAACAATTTTACTAATTGAATATTTGTAAATATTAACCAACTGCATAATATTAAAAAAATCATGCTATTATTCTATAACTTTCTTTTTTCAAGAAATTGTGAACCAAAGATTAGTATTTGTGTTAAACTCTGATTGTTATGGTAGAACGTTTTTAACAATTAGAAGGACATATGTATATACGATTGAAAGCTAAACAAGTACAACTGAAGGACGTCAGTATACGATATAATTGTAATGAGACTCTTGCCAATGGACTTGCACGAAATATGTAAAATAAAAACCAAACCATTCAGATGAAGGACTAACGAGTCTGTGTGTGTGTATATATATATATATATATATATATATATATATATATATATATATATATATATATATATATATATATATATATATAGAGAGAGAGAGAGAGAGAGAGAGAGAGAGAGAGAGAGAGAGATGAATGATGTATTGACTATCTAAAGTCACTTAATCGGTGCCGTTCATATGAAACAGATGGATGGTTGAGAAAAAAAAAAATGAAAACTAATACTAGATAACAAAAATGCTCATCACATTTTTCTCTTAACTATTTATAATAATAATAGATCAGACAGCCCGATTTAGATAGCTGAATAATTTGAAAAGTCAACATTCAGTTTATATATATAAACACAAACACACAAAAGGGAGATCTTTGTTTTGGCTTCTAAGAAAAAGGCACAAGCAGCTTTCCCTTGAAGCTAATGTCGACCCCTTAGTGGTGCGACCTTTTGTATGGATGTATTCGAGATGGGGATATGCCTAAAAAAAAATTCCCAAGACGACCTTTTGCTTGGTGCTCAAAACAGTGCTCAACAACTCCTTTCTACTTTATGCAATTTGCATTCCCCTTATATGCAGGGTTTCCATGTTTATTTTAACTATATATATATATATATATATATATATATATATATATATATATATATATATATATATATATATATATATATATATATATATATATATATATATATATATATATATCATATTGGCTGTTGATTATTCTTATATGAAAGACTGAAGGAAAATCAATGAGAAAAAGGACATAAGATATTTTCATCATCTATTATTAATTAAGAACTGTTTCTACTTAATTTTCTCTAAGGCTATGACGATTCTTTATAAGGCATGCACCTAAGGGTCCCATACCTAGCTATTTATATATATATATCATATATGTATATAGTGATTGGTTTGAGCAAAATGCCAACATTCTATTATATTTATAAGCACTAATTTAATAAAAATCACGCTTCGGTTCAAGTCATTTTTGTAAAAGAATTGATCGTTCAACCATCAAAATTTTGATGTTTAAGAGCAGTTTATTTTTTTATTATTAAAAAACATTATTTTAGTAAATCATCTAACTTAATGCATGCTTTTCACCAAATCAAATCACTTTTAAGATCACACCTATAAGGTTGGATTGCAAAAAATATATTTTGGTAATCAATTTTAAAAATTAGAATTATTAAACAAGCATGGCATTTCATACAATTTGGAAATTTTCATGTTCTTCCAAGCCATCAAACACCCATTTCGTATCTGGGGAAGAGTCTATTACTTAAACCTGACATTTCAGTGTTTTTTTTTTTTCAAGGAATCTCGGGGAGGCACATGTTTCCAGGCCCCAACGTAGCTCAGTAGCTGTGCCACCGCCACTGCTTCAAGTTTAAATAATAATTCAGAGCTCTGTAAATCCGCCGTATGTACTGCTACCACCTTCTTTGGCCAAACAGGATGAGAAGATCTTACTAACCAGAAACTTGATTCGGAACGCGGCTTGTTCACACGCATTTAGTTTAATATCTTTGTCTCACATGCAGTGGGATCGTATCACATTCAGGATATAAACTAAGGAAGAAAAAGGCTGGAACAGATCACATTTCGGAACTGAACTAAGGAAAAGGACACAAGATTAATGGTGATATTGGCTCACGTGGATCCATAGGAAATGGTAATCAAACGCGTTCTGCTGAGAACCGATTAGAAATAATTTAAAAGTTATTAAAAAACAATAAAAGCAGTGCATTAAAAATGATTTAGAAATAAAAATTCTTAAAATATTTGAAAAAAATAGCTAAAAGTAGATAGAATCAATAAGGTCTTCCGCCCGTCCAATTCGAATGGGTCGATTCAAGTGAATTTGAGCCAATTTTGAATGCTTTGGAGTTGAAATTCAAGGATCGGATGTGATATGTTTTTGTTGATGTGACCAAAGATCTATGGTAAAATCCATGGCTCATTAAACTACTTGAAATTCTTTTGGGTGAGCGAGAGAGTCAATCACACCGGTCGAAGCGAAGTCCGAAGGCTCCCCCATTCCCCCTGCCTTCAGGTCCTGAACTGCGTCGGTGTTAGTAACAGAACGGGACACCCTTCAATTTGGATGCCGCATCCTACCACCTTAAGGTCCGATGAGAAAGGGTCTTAAACGTATGGTTTTCGAATAGTAAGGATTTTTTATTGGGAACATCAAACACTCATGCTAACTAACTCATCACTGAAAAAGATTTTTTTATCATTATTTATTTATTATATATTATTTTATGTGAGAGCTAAACCTGTTAAATTAGTTGGATGATAGGGACGCTTTTAGATTGGTTTCAGTTAACATTTGTATCACTTTGATCAATATCCATATCCATATCCATTTTTCTGATAGAACCAACCGTTGAAGGAAATTAATGACACTGAAAGCGATGGAGGCAAACTCTGTGCCAAAAGACCGTAACTATTAATTCTTTCCAAAACTGAAAACTTTACAGCATAAGCAAAAAAGCTGTGAAAATATTCATTTAATTTAAAACGACCAAACAAAGTTTTCTTTTATATATATATATATAAAAGAAAATACACAAATACACACTCTCTCTCTCTCTCTCTATATATATATATATATATATATATCATTGGGGGAAGATTATTATTGAAGATTCAGATTTGGGTGTTTCTTGGAAATCATTTGAAAATTGAAAAAGGAAAGGAGACTGGCTTGAGAGTCTCCGCCCTCCATTCTCAAAAGGCCATGACCATTGTCCCCACCTGCACTCCAACTCTCACATATCACTGTTTTTCTTTTATAAAGTTTTAAATGTACTGCATGTGCTGTCACTCTTGACCCAGGGGGAGTGTGGGCCTCCTTCACTCTTCACTTCCCTTCACACTGACATTCTTCTTCTTTCTCCCCCTCTCTTCAGCCTTCATCCATGCCCAGAAGCAAAGAGGTTCATGCTTTTGCAATCCAGAACATTCAAAAGTTCAAAAAATGTCTAGGAGTCAGTTCAAAATGCCAAAACTTAATGAATGACTTGGAAATAAATAAAGATTTCCTTTTCAATTGAATGCGGCTGCTTTTCGCGAGGAAGGAGGCCCCAATTAAACATGTGACCCGCATTAAAACCGCTCCCACCAATTATCTTTCAATGAAAGCAGCAGTTTACTTACAGGTCAATACATGGAAAAGAAACATCAGGAATTACCTCTCTCTCTTCTTCTGAAAACTATTTTGTGGGTAATTTTGGATTGAAATGGGCAGTGTGCATTGTTCTAGAAGATGACAATAGCAAGATTTTGTTGCTACAAAACAATTCATTTCTTTGATTCAGATTCGTTTCCATAATAGCATACACATTTTCTGCAGAGAGAAAAACAGAACTTGAGGAATATTGTTCGCGTTTCCACTAGAAAATTTTCAAGCGAGGAAAACTAAAATCTGGGGGGACCTCTGCACATCTATTTAACCTTCAACCGATGAGACGAAAATGTAGAGATTCATGGAAGGGCTATTAGCTATAAGACGAAAAATGGATAAACAAAATGGCGTTTCACTTTGTTAGCTGGCAGGTGCTCTCAAAGTCCAAGAGAGCTGCATCATTATTCGTTTGTTCAGACGCAATTTTCCAATACCAACCCATTTTGGTATCTGCTAACGACAAGATAAGTTACTGTTCAAGTCAAACCCGACCTCTAGCTCTCTGCTATCAAGTTTTGCTCACTTAGTGTGGAATTTAGCAAACCAATGTTCAGTATACGATCTCCATTTTAGATTTTGTCCCCAGGCAATGAAAAGAAGTATGATTTTGGCACTTTGTTCAATAGAAAAAGCACAGATTCGTGGGGTAGCTTCCATGATTTCAAAACTGCAACTTAACTATCAGTTGATGATTGACAAAGATCCACATCTTTTCATTTTCATCTCTTGTAATAAAGTAGCAGTAAAAATGGCCTTTACTCAAAGCTGGGGGGTATTTGGTCATTTGATTGGGTAGTTTCCACTTCTCCATGAACTTAAAAAAAAAGGTTAGAATAGAAGATAAAAAATCAAAATCAGGCAAATAAAAGCTTGGGAAAAGAAAAAGGAACCGAGTCTGTTCTGCTCTCCCTACATGATCTCCTCCCTGTGCTTCTGCTTTTCGCAGGCTTCTTTTGGCAACTACCACATGATTGTGTCTACCCCAAACGATAAAAGCGTTGCCCTCATCAGCCTTCTCTTCTCAAAACGTCTTCTTCCTTATTTTAGTCTCTCCCTTTCAAAGCTCAATGGTGGTAAAAAGGAGTAGTACACGA
Source organism: Nymphaea thermarum (assembly GCA_011799765.1). Classification (NCBI taxonomy): domain Eukaryota; kingdom Viridiplantae; phylum Streptophyta; class Magnoliopsida; order Nymphaeales; family Nymphaeaceae; genus Nymphaea; species Nymphaea thermarum. Next base: position 22,533 of record JAANDH010000338.1, read on the forward strand.
TTTTGGAGAGGGAAATAAAAAAAAGGAAGAGACAGAGAGTCTGAACAGTCTGCATCAAGCCATTTTTCTCCTTTGAATCTCTCTCTGCCACCTAGTTCCCAGAGTCTGTCTAGATTGATTCAAGCTTTAGTCCATGTTTTCACTAAAGTGAATCTTATTGTCTCTCCCTCCGAAGAAAATGAGCGGTCCCTTCCGCCTCTGGTTCTTCGTCCTCTCCCTCCCTCTTTCACTCAGCCATGCTAGACTTTCACCTCTTTCATCACCCATTTCGCCTTCCCCCCAGAATCCTCCGGATCCTGTTATTATCCAGCCAGAACTGCCAACCGTTCTGTCACCCTCAACAATGGCGGCTGTCTCTCCACCAGGTAACTATGAAAGAGTCCATTCTTTTCATTTTTGACTGTTTTTTGCCCTTTTCTGAAGATCGTCTCCTTTCTTTTTGCCGGGGCGGTGATCGATTTTCATACGGTGACAGGCTTCCAGAGTGAAGATGGGAGCGGAGAGAAGCACAGATTCAGCAAAGAATTGGTGGTGGTCATTATAGTCGTTCCTTCTGTCCTTGGTCTTGTTATAATTTTCTCACTCTGCATTTGGATCAGTCGTCGTTGTGCCACTCGTAGATCGGGCTCAAAAAATGATAAAAATACTGGTAGTTCTCTCCACACTGAAGAAAGGCGGTTCTAACCATGACCAACTTTTTTAAACTTGCTTTCTGGATTTTGCGTTTCTTATGCTCTCCTTTTTGCTCTGTTAGTTTTGCTTCTTACCTTCTGGTTTTTTTGTGCAGATATCCCCAAAGGAGGAACTAGCTTAGTTCCTATGCTGAGCAAGTTCAACTCCTTGATGATGAACGGCAAGAAAGGATCTGTTTCTGTTATGGAGTATGCTGTCCTCGAATCGGCAACAAACAATTTCAATAGCAGTAACATACTTGGGCAAGGAGGATCTGGATGTGTCTATAAAGCCCGTTTCGATAATAATTTCCTCGCTGCAGTGAAAAGATTAGATAATGCAGGCCCTGATTGTCAACGCGAATTCGAGGTATTGTCATTGGTTCCAGTTGAAAACGACGTTCTTCTTCTCCAGCTTCAATCAATAAGTCTGAAATTATGGAGTCATCCGATCGTTTCCCTGACCATTTTGTTTGGTTACTATTGGCTTTTCAGAACGAGATTGATTTGATGAGCAGAATTAGGCATCCAAATCTTGTTTCCTTATTGGGATATTGCGTTCATGGAGAAACCAACCTTCTTGTCTACGAATTGATGCAGAATGGGACGTTGGAATCACAATTACATGGTACTTTCATATGTTACTGAAAAAAAGAAATTTGTTTGGTGTGATTAAAATGAACAGAATGGAAGAAGGAGCTTCTGAGATAACGATTTGATCCTTTTCTACTAGGTCCATCACACGGATCATTGCTAACTTGGTACATCCGTATGAAGATTGCCCTCGACGCAGCGAGGTCTTTTGCTGTCTTTTGTAATCTTTAGTTTTCGTTCTTTGGATTCACCTTCCTGCTATTGATAAACTTCTGCTGATGAAACAGAGGCCTCGAGTATCTTCATGAACACTGCAATCCTCCTGTAATCCACCGTGATCTGAAGTCTTCTAACATTCTTCTGGATTCCAACTTCAACGCCAAGGTCGACTTTAACTTTTCCCTGTCAAAGCACTAATTTGTCGAGGTGTTAATATTTTCCGTCTACCTCCACTTCCTGGTGTCATCTGAATTTGTCTTTATTGCAGCTTTCGGACTTTGGTCTTGCAGTTACCGTTGGAAGCCACAATAAGGCCAATATCAAGCTTCTAGGAACACTGGGGTACCTCGCTCCGGAGTATGTTTTGGATGGTACGACTTTCATTCCCTCAAAAGCTGATCCACATTGGTCACACGCAGGACAGAAAGGATTAAGTTTTGGCTGTTCAATCTCAATCTATTTTGCCAAAATTTTGGAAATGGAATCAGAACTTCCGTCTTTGAGTTTTGTTATCCAATGCTCAAGCCCCCACTTTAACAGTTCTATATAACAAAAGAAACAAACAAAATTTTGCTTCCAAATTGCGTTGAAAATACGATCTATTTGAAATTTCTCAATCTGTAATTTTGCTTACGAAATTGGGTTGACTGCCCATAATCTGCAGGCAAATTGACAGAGAAGAGTGACGTCTATGCTTTTGGAGTCGTCTTGTTAGAGCTTCTTCTTGGTAGGAGACCGGTGGAGAAAATGGCACCCTCCCAGTGCCAATCGATTGTCACATGGGTAAGTTTCGTGTTTATTTATCCGAATTATTGCTAGATCACAGCTGTGTCTCCAAAATAAAAGTGAATTGGCCGTAGACAAGTTAAAGATGATTGCAGTAATACCGTCTGATTCTAATGCAGGCCATGCCTCAGCTCACTGACAGAACGAAGCTTCCTAATATTATTGATCCCGTCATCAGGAACGCAATGGATCTGAAACACTTGTACCAGGTTCAGTTCTCTACCAAAGCATTTTCTTGCTTCCACTAACTACCAAAATCCCGTTCATCCTCATTAAAGTGGTTGTGCAGGTCGCTGCCGTGGCTGTCCTCTGCGTGCAACCCGAGCCCAGTTATCGCCCCCTGATAACCGATGTCTTGCACTCCTTGATCCCCCTTGTTCCAGTTGAGCTAGGAGGAACACTCAGAGTTTCAGAGCCGGCAATTCGCAATTTAAATGCAAAGCCTTGAGCCTTCTCTCAATCGCTAACAATATACATGGAAGATGATCAAAGTTCCATACCAATTATTGCATGCCAGCACAGTTGATCTCAGAGTTTTCAATTGTAAGGAGGAGGTTTGCAGTTCATCTCATTGTCAAGAGTGTCCACCTCAACTGCTCCTGGTCATGGCATTTATTTCCTAAGATGGGGAGGTGGTAGTGTGATGAAAGATTGCCAATGAAGGTTTTATCCGTTCACATGAAACGCTGCTTCTCCTGTCACAGCTGTATATTGAACCAATTTGTTGTTTTTTTTTTTTCCCTCGCCTCCTCTTCTTGCTGCGCTTCCTAATATATGAAAATGTCCAAGGATTTCTGGGAGCTTCGTCATTTTCTTTCGGTGCAATTTCCCGAACTGCATTCTACCAGGATGGAAGATCTAGACATCAGTAACGAATTTTACTTCTTTATGATTATTGTTGTAAATTTTTTGTGCCTTACATCTCTGTTCCATCGCTTTCTCTCAGTCTCTCTCTCTCTCTCTCTCTCTCTTTCTCTTTCTCTCTCCCCTCCCCTCCCCCCCCCCCCCCCCCCCCCCCCCCCCCCCCCCCCCCCCCCCCCCCCCCCCCCCCCCCCCCCCCCCAAACCACAAATACATGTCGAACTTCTGATCTAGAAATGTTTCTGCACCTTTGCAAGTAAGTAGCTAACCGTTCAATGGCTCCAATTGAGGTCATTGATTTTCCTTTTTGATTGCGTCGACAGATGACGTTGCCAAGGTTGAACCCTGTAATTGCCTTTCACTATGACCGTCCAATTAATCGTCTTCCAAGTCACCAAATGTTCGGATGAAAAAAATAATGGACTTCGAGTGCTTCTTTTTTCTCCTTTGCAAGAATATTTCCGCTTTATCAAGTGGACAATATATTTTTTATCAAGGAAGTCAAACAGGGTATTTTTGATGCGAAGCCTTTTCTCCCTGAATATTAAATTTCCCTGTGCATTACTTTCGCAGAATTTGTGTCGTTGTGGCTTTTAATCCTCCATGTTTTTCCATTTTCCTATTAACTTAATTTTAAAAATGGAAAAGATAACTTTCTGGTAGGCGGAAATCAGAGACTTCATTCTGCAAACTGGTTTTCGCATTTTCCTTGTTGGGTTAAAAGTTTAAAACTTTGAAGTCGAGAGGGGAGTTGGGCCCTTAAGAAAAAATGACTTCCTGAAAGCTTTTGAACACAGTCGAAAGAATTCACCCCAACTCGGTTAAAACAAACGGAGCTGCCCACTTAGCATCATTTAAACTCGTTGATTTGCCCGAGTCCCGAGGAAAATTGCTTGTTTCAAAGAGCCCACGCGTAATCTGAGAGCATCGGAGTCACTGCCAAATTTGGCCTTTTAACAGGCAAAGATCGAAAGAACATCTTAAAAGACAAAAAAAGGGAGAAAAAATTGCTGTGGAGTTTGTGACTGTCATCCAGAGACCACATGCAAATTTTGCATTGTTATTTACTGAGGGCGGAGGAGGTCCCTACAGGCGAGAGGGAATTGGTGGGAACAGATCACTGCCGTCCAACTCAGTGTGGAAAGACATGTGCCAAGTGCCCAGCCATGGGGACAGAAGGGTCAGCCATGACAGTGCCTGCCTGAAGTCAGGGCCCAGGCTGGAGGTAGGCTCCATCTGGGCCCGTGAGGCTGCTAACATGAAAAGGAAGAAAATGTGAAAAAAGAGATGAAACAAACAAGGACCGGATGCAACTCGAACATATCTGATGGTTTTAGACTTCAGACTTCAGTACTTAGAATATCCTTCTTGCTGCCTAAAAATCTGTTCCATTGTATGGGAAATGGGTCCTGCTTAATATGTATGTGTGTGTGTGAGAGAGAGAGAGAGAGAGTAGAATTCAATGACATATAACTTCCTAAAATTTTCAGCAAAACTCTTTTGTATTTTATGTAAGAACTTGATTCTTAGTGGAACCGTAGGAAAAACGAAGATGCCATCGATCATCGTCTGCCCATGTGTGATTGGCTGCGAGAGACACGACCAAAATATGTCTCCCTTCCATGAACCTTCTCATCTCTTCAGTATTGAATGATAATTCTGGAAGTTGTTCTTCATACCATGTGAAGGTGAAGAAGATACTTGGGTTGTTAGATCACGCTATCATACTTCTCTTGCTTAAAGCCTATGTGTCATTCACAGCTTGTCCCCCAAAAATACAAATGGCAATCATTTTTTCCCTGGTTATGAAACATGGCGCCTGACCATCTTTCAAATTCTGCAAAATCCAAAGTATATTATCTTTTCGAATCTGTTTGATGAAATCACTAAGATTTTAATAATAATAAGCATGACAGGACTGTTTTTATATCATCAAAGAGTCTTTAGATGTGTCGGCAATGCAATTGTGCAGTCAAAATAGAAACGACCAAACATTGGCATAGGCTTATGCCAACATAAGCATGAAGCGAATCATGCTTTTCATGTATATATATATATATAGAGAGAGAAAAAACTGATAAAATGAGAATGCATAACAAAATTTGTAGACAAGAAGTTCCCTAAATACAGAACAAACCACAGAAACAAAATAGAAGAACGAAATACACAAGCCAACACAAAAAGGAGAGAGAAAAAGAGAAGTTCCAACTTTCAATTTGATGCGGAAAATTAAACTTACTGATGGGCCACAATGTTTCAGCAATGGCTGTGAATTCAACATCTTTCTTGGATATGAATTCAACTGCTAAGGTGATTAAGCACCGGAATAGTCTCCCTCCCCATTATGGCGCACAACCATGTGTTTCAGAAATGGTAGCGTTACCTTCAAGATATTTGGGGGGTGCATGCGAAGCTCACCTTAAATTCACTGTGTTATCAAACTTCTGATTTTAAGATCACAAATTTGAGATTCCTTTTATTCACCAAATATTTGGATCTCTAGCCGAAACATGTGGCTTCAGATCTATAGATTAAGGAGACACGAATTTTAGTTCATATAATTGATGCATCTTTCGAACCAAGAGTGTGAAATCCATGCCAAAAGGCATGAACCTGAGATCTAAGCCACGCAAAATACGGCGTTTGTGTCGCATAGAGAAGTGAATTCCCGGTCTGATACAGGGACTCAAAAATGGAATTCATCATTTTCCCTTTCTTTTGTCTATCATGTTCTCAACTCTGAGTTACACTGGTGATATCTAAGACATTGAAAGCAGGATTGCAAGCGGTGGAAACCTGGTTGAAAGATATTGTTGATTTCTCCTATACAGAAACAAATTTTGATCTGATCTCTCCTGCTTTTTGCTGTCAAGATCAAGGTCCATCTGTTTCCAACCCAAGTGTGAAAGTAAAGTGACTTTTCAGCTTATCTCCTTGTAACTTTTAAGAACATTGAATGCCAAGCAACCGACCTAGAATTTTATAATATACTCCTTTTTCCTTTTCCTTCTATCTTTTCATCAATCATTTTTTGTGCAAGTCTCAATTTCATTTTCTTGCTGCTTTCTTACTCTCACATTCTTTCATTACTATTTCGACTAGAATAATATGAATCAGAATAATGGAACCGCCCTTATAATTTGTAAACGAACCCCATTTTTACCGTCTACCCGCAAAAAAAGCAACAAACACTTTGGTTGATCGAGTTCACGGCCAAATTTCATTTTTTAAGTTGATAATTGGATCATTCCAAGATTTTCAAATCAGCTCTTTAGCAAAAATACCTTTTTTCTACCTCTTTTTTTTGAACAATTATTAAATAATGTCAAGAGATGCAACTCAAATATTGAATTGTTTCAATTTTGAGGATTCGAGTCTAACTCCTAGCAGGCGATGATGCTTGATTGCAACACTTTCTCATTAATTCAGATCAATAAGTGGGTGTAGTACATCTTAGGCCATTACTTTCACTTTTTTTTGTAGGTGAGTTCATCACGTAATACCCTAATTGCTTCATGTTTTCTCAAATAAAAAACATGGTGCTCTTGGATTACATATTCTATAAAGGAATACAATGTTTCTCTTATGAAGCACTATGTAAATATGCTATCTGGCACAGATCAACCAGTAGATCTGAAAGGCCCAGAGATGTGTGCTGGCAGAAAAGTGTGATTGAAAGATGATGAGAGGTATAAAAAATCTAAGGGTTCGCTTCCTAAATGCAATATTATGTAACTGTTTCATGAATATAACTAAAGGCTCAGGCAGATTCATGAAGCAACTTAAAAAATGTTCTTTGATTCTGCTCCAATTTTGAAACATGATATGATATTTTAGTTCTGATCAACCTTTTTCATGAAAAATTATTGGTTTCGTCCTTAGTCTTACATATAGACAATTCCTCTATATATCGTTCATCTACTATGATATGTTTTCTTTGCAGATTGCAAAAAAAAAAAAAAAAAAACTGATCCAGTGAAACCTCGATGGCCGCCCAGAACCAGAGTAGTTTGAATGTAACGATGGATCTGAACATATTCGGTCTCGGATTCAATTTCAGAAAACTGAGTCTTAGTTGGAAATTGAATGCCAAACTCATTGAAGGCCGGTCTGGTTAGACCTGACCGGTGGTTGCCCGGATCCAACCAGAGGGTCAAACTGGGTGTAACTTCTTTCACGTGTCTGCGCGTTGTTGCCTTCTGGTGTGTATTCTTTTTTAACATATGTGCAACCATTGTCAACCAAAGAGCTGTCCCTTGCACTTTTATGGTTTTCCTTTAATGGATAAATTCAATGTATGGCAAGGACTCAGCAACAAAACTTACTTGTGAAGGAAGCGTTTTTTAGATAGGCAGTGCGTTTGGCTCATTTGATAACCCTATTGTTTGACAGCGCAACACATTTAATTTACACATTGAGCGCACCAAGGTGAAGCAATAAAGTAAAGAGAGATAGAGAGAGAGAATATGTGTGTTTGGAGGAAAGATGTTTTCTATATCTCAACTATATGCTTCAACTTGTATATTAATGCTTTTATTTTACAGCACAAAAAGTTGACACTCTAAAATTTAAAATGGAAACAAGAAGTCGTGAAAAAGTTCAATTTTTCAACATTGGGTTGCTGCCAAGTTCTGAATTTGGAAGCCTGATTACTTAAATGGTTCGGGTCTTTGAACTGGGTGGTTTTACTTATCACCAATTTACACATTGATAGCCTTTTTCTATGAGAGGACGCACGATGTGATGGTTGAACCGTCAACTCTTGAGACCTGAATAGCTTGATTAGGAGTTCAAGTTTATCCTCATAAAAATGGTTTACAGCTCTCAATTGATTGAATGGAATAAGTTAAAACTGCAGCCAAATTAAATTAAATATCCTGTGTTAGGTACTGAAAAGATTTTTATTTTGTCATGCAAAGACCGAAGATGTCAGTAACAAGTAATCGTAGATCAATTTCATAATGCTAGAATGACGTAGGTTTAGTGATATATAATATATATATATATATATATATATATATATATATATATATATATATATATATATATATATATATATATATATATATATATATATAATTTGCCAATGCATATACTAATTTAGCGTTTATCTTCATTTCCAGACGAAAAAGAAAAAGCCAAACTTAAAAGTTACTCAGTTAGGACGCCAACTCACCAACTTTGCCCGTCACGGAAAGGGTCGCGCCCATCTAACGAAACGTTTCAGCAAGGGAGTCGTATCGGTTGGAAAAACTCGGCTTTGTGGGAGTCCCATCATTGTTCCATATCAAGTTAAAACACATTCTCATAATAGAAAATCACAAAAAAAAATTCCATTAGCTTTCCCCCTTTTTTTTTTTCCCTAGTGAAAGACATATCTGCATTTCTTTTTTCACTTTTCATCCAGCCGAAAACAAGTTTGTAGCTGTAAGTTTGAAGAAAAATCAGGATTTGCATATCCGATTCGATCAGTTCCAGAAAACCGGTTTGAGACGAGACGGCGGCATCGGTTTGACAACGGAAACGGTTTTAGGGTTTGCTTGGTCATGCCGTGTGTCCATGCGCAGGGCCACCGCCTTTCAAGTTTTCAAAGGGTTGATTGGGATTATTAGCTAATCGCAACCGCCGCTTCCGCCCATAAAAGGCCGCGTTCTCCATCGCAAACCAGAAGAATAACCTAGAGCTCTCTCTCTCTCTCTACCCCTCTGCGGCCATGTCTGCCGTTGTCTTGAGATCGCAGGATTGCCTGGCGGATGGTTTCGGGAAGTTGTCGATGGGGTGCCTTTCTCGGACGCCCAAGGCCGGGCGGAATCGCCCTAGATCAGCCCGGAGAAAGCGCAGCCCGGCGAAGTCGGATGGGAAGGACTCCTTGACGGTGAAATTTCCTGCCGCCAACCTGGTTATGGAGAGAGTTCACATCTTGAAACGGGGCGAGGCGTTGAGATACGAAGGTTCCAAGGAGGAGGAGAAGCGGCGGGCGGACGGCGATTTCGTTGTTTGCTCGACGGAGAGGATCGGGCCGGAACCGGAGTTGGTTCCCAGGAAGATCCGGCTGCCGGATATCAAGACGGGAGGCCTTTCTGGGGACCGTTCGGGGCCTTACGCAGGGACTGCGTTCGAGTCATCCCCGTCGCCGAGCTCCCTGCCTCTCCCGGCGTTTTGCAGGAAGACGAAGTCCAGATCGGAAGAAGTGGCGACTAAGGATATTCGCCGGATGTTGCAGCTCGATTTCTAGAAGGCGATCGTTGGTGTTGGTGGTCTATTGGGTAGCCAATCGTTGATGTTCGGGGACAATTGGGTGGCCAATCATTGATGTTCGGAGACAATTGGGTAGCCAATCGTCGATGTTCGTGGACGATTGTGGTTCCTACTTTCTTTTGACAACGTTCTCTCGGAACGTTCTCGGTTACGAGTTCTCCTTTATCTTTTCAACAGGAAGACTCGGAAAGGGATGCAGGAGGGAGTGTGGCTGAAGAAAACTAATTGTCCTCTTACTTAGAGGTTCGAAGGTTCTAATCTAGGTTTTTAGGATCTCTCTCTTTTTTTCTCTCTCTCTTCTTCGTAGTCGGTGTTGCTGTGAATATATGTTCCACGGAAGCTGTGTCTGAGTCGGTGTTGCTAGGCGTGGGGACAAGATTATGTTAGCGTTTACAGGTTTGATCGGTTTGCTTTAGGGTTCAATATGTTAGGTTGGTAGGGCAATGGTCTCAGTAGTTATATGTCTGAATCAGTAGGATGTATGTACCAATAGTTATATGATCTGAATCAGTGGGATGTAAGGATCAATACTGTGGTATAAATAGATGAATTTGTTGATTACTGCTAGCCCTTTTGCTTGTTCGGTTATGCTTCCTCTTTTCCCAATTCCGTTTAGCTGTGAGTAAATACAACCGTAAGCGTGAGAACGCGAAGGAGGTTGTGATTGTTTTGTTGGAAGATGTTTGTAGTGAAATACTGATGCGACAGAACAGAAGTGCAAAGATCGTGAAATTTTCAAAGCGCATATTAGCGCAGGACATCTACCGCGTCGTTGATGTTGCTTCGTGAAAGCTAGTTTCTGGTCATATCAATATGTATACAGACGCATCGCTGAGCTACAACTTCTCCAAAGATGGATGGATCTTCTTATGGCACGTCGCTTGTGTTACGAGGCTGAAACTAATTTGCTATCCCCGTTTTCATTATTGCTAGCCATGCCGTGGAAGGACTTCTAAAGTGCCGAAGATGTTCTCCCATCTCACGAGGATTCTTCTTGTATGCACAAAGATTGCCGGTCTTGAGATGGAGGCGTGTTCTTTCCCTGTCGTCAGCCATTTCTTCGGCTAGAAAGTATTATGCTATAAGCCGCGTCCAACCCGAAGTCTGCTTCTTGGACCATGGAGACAAACCTCTTAATGGCTAAGAAAGGTATGTTTTGAAACCGAGATGCTTTGTCTTCCCTGCGTCTGCCGGAGGGGGAGATGCAGATCGAGACATCGAGTGTGTGTTTATTCCCTGGAGGGGCGTAACTTGACCTTTCTGCCGTGTAGGCCTGGGTGGTCATTGAGTCCACACGTATATCTGTCGGTGAACTTAACTCGTGCTGCACTGGCTTTTAGAAAGTGGGTCCTGTCACCATTAGTTGTTTACTGCTTTTTACAGCCCAAGGCACGCGAGAAGCACCAGCCGTTGATTTCTTTTTGCTGCCGTCTAAGGCCGGGCAAGGCACCTCATGTAACATCTGGTGCTATCAGAGTCTTTATCTTTACTTGTGGACTGTGATGTGAGGAAAATGGTGAATAAGCATGAAACAAGAGCCAAGGCACCTCATGTAACCTCCAGTGCTATCAGAGGATCTATTAATTATGTGGACTGTAATGTGACCACAGCGGAGAATAAGCACATTAAGTCCCAGCCACCTAATCTCAACTTCCTCAAGAAGGCAACTACAAGCATTCTAAGCTTCTAGGTCACGATCATTCCCTAGTAAATAAAATCCTTACATTATGTCTTCGCAATTAAACCATCCAATGCGTCTCTGGCATAAAATTTCTTAGATAATGTCCTTGCAAATGTGCCTTCGAAGCACGCCTTTTGATATTCGAAGTTTTCATTTAACTCTTAGATTAAGTTTAATGAATGTAAAATGTCTCAAAAGCAGAGTGAGAAAAAAAATAAATAAAAGCCATGTTTAGATTAAATCTTGTGAGCTCAAAGCTAAGTCCACTAATTCTAAAATGAAAACCTGGTCTGGTAATGATCTACTTCATCTGATATATTTAGTCAAGTTAGATTATCTGTTTTTAAAGTCGGATAGGTTTGGTCAAATTACATTTATCAAAGTCAGATTTGTGAGAAGTAGAACAATTGCTGGTCGAAAACGAGGAGGCTCGTTAGCTTATCCTTGTCATGCATGATCAATGATGAACCGAAACGAGAAATCAAAATCTCGATATGCAACGAAGCGTATCCTTATAAGAACAGAAATTGGCGCTATCAAGAATCCTATCTTGAACGCGCGCATGCACATCCAAATTTTGAAAAGCTAAATTGTTAACTACCCAAAAGACATGGAGGCACCCATTGTGAATCTGACCGTGCTGGAAATAGTAACGATGGCGGCAGAAGAGGTGTCGGTGGCGAAAATTGCAGACTTGGCTCAACTGCAGCTACGGGTAAGGTGGCGGGAATTGAACAGTCGCAGGCGCCGGTCCTCGAAATGGCGATGGCAGTAGAGAAGGAAAGTTCGGCGATCCAGGAGAAAAGTTGGGAAGCAAAGGCATCGGTAATGGAGGGAGAGTTACGTAAGGCGGCGGTGGTGCTGAGGCTGTTGGCAAGTCAGCTGGCAATGGTGGTGGTGATATGTTTGAAAGGAAAGGCATGGGTGGCAATGGTGGCAAAGGTACGTAAGGCGGTGGCGGTGGTGACTGCATAGACGACCTCGACAGTGGTGGAGAAAGATATGGGAGCAAAGGCCTCGATGGTGGCAGAGGTACGTAAGGTGATGGTGGTGAAGATGGCACGTGTAAAGGAGACGGAGGAGACCCCGGTGGCGATACTGTATACGGTGGCGGTGGAACTACATGGCGTCGTGGACGTTCGAGCCCGCGTGGTGGTGGAGGGGAAGGAACAGATGAGATTGGGAGGGGAGAGGTGGGGAAAGGCCACTGCCCACAGGTCCCAAACAAGTACTGCAGAAGCGGGTCACATACTTGGCTTTCTCCATTTCCTGTCCTTCCTGGTTGCCTTTCATTTTGCCCATCAACAGCACCACACTTTAGAAGCAAACAGAAAAATAGTTGGAGGAAAATAGTGTAGTTAGTTCCCTTCTTCTCCATCCTTCGATAGGACGTCTTTTGCTCATCTTTCCCATATAGCTTCTCAAGTAGACATATATATGCATGCAGAGCAAGAATGGCAGTGCACTAATCGATTTCACTTCCCTATGCCCATAGAGTACTTTAATTTTCAGATCAGATTATTGACTGAAAAGTCGAGACGAATTTAGTGAGTTGGTTGGATGGTAGAAAAATTGATAACTTGTCTAGTTAAACGAGCCTCAACAACTCCAGTTTCACGCTTTTATTTCGATTTTAATTCCGAGGCGTTCGAATATCTTATACCGATGAAACACTTTTTTATTGGGCTTCATAAAAGGTGGGCGGTAAAGTTTGAATCCATGCACTGTCCATTTGTCCTTCAAACAAAAACACTTGGAAAAATGCATAGGTATTCAGGTTCCATAAACCAGTGAAAAGGGTTGACGCTCAGTTCGATTGAGGCAATGCTTTTGTGGATAGTCCCATGCACAGAAGCCCTGTTATCTGATCATACCATTTTGGGGGATGGGATGTTTCAATGGGTAGATTGTCTGCCAAATCACGTTATAAAGGATAACCATAACCTCCCAAAGAACCTTTTCATGATAAACAGTATCCAGAAGAATTCCTAAGCATTAAAGTTGCTCTTTCTCGGCAGGTCTCCTCACCTGTACATGGAGAGTTTGCACGAGTGGAAACCGTGTTCTTCATGCGAAGTCTTCGTGGCTCAGGAGTCAGGACATCGGGGTTTTTACACAGTTCTAATCCTGATGAAGCGGATAGAGTAAAGGTTGGTTATTTCTTGTTCTAGATGAGCTTTAAGAGATTGATCTGGCTGATATAACTAATTTCAGAAGCCATGGTAAACTTTTAGGTTGCTGCCAATTGATCCGTGTAAAGGTGAAGCATTTGGCTGAGTATAATGTTTTGGTCCAGACCTGATGCTTTCGGGTTTGTTTGGCAAATGGAACAATTACAAATTATTCCATGAATCTGCCTGAAAAATTGAGGTAGATTTCTTCCTACTCTTTGGGCCATATTCATGAGACAGTTACATACTGTCCCATTTGCCTGGTACTTCTAGGGGTTTTCTTCTCTTTCCTATATCAAGCCTAAGCTTTTTGAGAGGAGAGAATCACAAACATTTGTTTCTGTATAGCTCACCAAAAATCCGAATCTTCCATCTCTAATCGAGACAATGAAAATCTAATAAAGTATAATCAATATATTAACCTATCCTAGTGATATGGAGTAAACTTCTCGAAATGCATTCATGGCATTGGAACTTATGGGCTGTCTACAACTCATCCCCTACGGAGCCTTCAGTGAGCTTTAAGGGTTCAGAAAACCGGGAGAGCAAGCTGTTACTTTCGGTTCTAAGCATGAGTTTACCTGTTGACCCTTGAAATTGAAAATATGAAGCATGAAAGCACAAAGAATTGCAAAAGGGAAAATGCTAGTGACCAGGATATTTAAGAGACTTCTTACAGATGCACAAACAGGGCGTGAAGCCCCCATGGGCACTACTACTGACGTGCTACAGAAAATATTTCTTCAGGCAATAAAGGACGAAAAATATTTTAATTACTAACGTTGAATAATGAATGCAAACTGAAATTGGAAGATAATCTAAGTCCATAGATCTCTAAAAGGAAAAGAAGATGAATATGAAATAACTAACCAAAATCAGAAAAAGTAAAAAGTGAAAGACCAAACGATGCCTTTGTCCGATGCTGGTTCTACAGTGTCCTACTCTGACTGAGTGTCTCGGTTGACTTAACAAACACGCATGTTCATGTTACACAGCTCAGAATATAACACAGAAGGAAAACCCATTTTGTCTAAATATGCCGACCATCAATATAACAGAATACTAGATAAACATATGCACACTTGGAAATAATAACTTCACATTTATTTTCCTGATGCTGTACTTTTCTGTCACCGTGACGCTGTGACAGCCACAGGATTGTCCTGTGTACCCCAACTCAACAAACAACTATACTCAAAAAGGAAAATAATTCTTGTCAATATTTTCTACAAACAAGCAGATTGCAATTTCACAAACAGCATATCCAAAAAAAAAATATATATGTACTGACCTCCTCCATTTTAAAAGAAGTCCATCCTCACAAGTTCTGCCCGTCCATATCATAGATCAAAAAATATTACTTAGGAAACCCCTGCAGTCCAGGAAAGATTTGTAGGAGGCATTCATGATAAAATTTAAATTGAAATGTATGCTGATAGAAGAAAAAAGAAACAATTAACAATTCCCCTACCAAAATCCAGAAGTTGTTTGTCCGGAGTCTCTGCAAGTTTCAAATGAGAAGACAAGAGCAATAAATATCCATTCTTTAGGATAGGCACAAAATCACAACTTGAAAGGTAACTGCCTGAAACCTGACTATTCATTAAAACAGTCAACAAATATAAGAGACAACTACAGAAAATACATGAAACTTACCTTTGCTTTCCCTCGAATGCATCATTGATTTGTAATGGTGTAGGCCTCTCAGGAAATGTAGACAGAATGACATATTTTTCCTTCCCATACCCCTCATCAACTCTTCTATACAGTTCATATTTGTATGGATATGACATCCTTTGGACAAAGAGAAAAGGAAAAGTAAATTACATACTTTTGGATCTTAAAATACATGAGTGTGAGAAAAGGAGGGGGTGGAGGATGGGGGCTACCATGTTACATGTATCAGGTGATTTTCAAAGTTCCATGGAATGTAAAGGAAAATTTTTTGCATAATATTACCAATTTACTTAGTGGAAAAAACTGAAGTTTTTATATTCACTGTTTCCTAATGAGAAAAAAGGGGAAAAGGGTGGCAGTGTCCTGGAAAACAAGAATAGAAGACAAAAGAAGAAGAAAAGTGATACAACTCAATCAGGCAAGACTGACCAGAATCAAAATGGAGGGACTGGCTGTGACTGAGAAAATGCACTAATGTTTGGTTGGACCTTATAATTGCCTAGGTCCAATCCATGCTGATTCTGGTTCCAATTTTTGAACCATTTTGTAGATTCATGTACACATCCAAGAATGCATGAAAACCTCCATTGCGCAAGGTATTATGAGAATCAAGCAAAATAAGGTTACAATTTTCCAAACCTTAAACAGGCAAACAGAGATTAAATACAAAAGAAAGAAAGCATGTCAATCTGGTCCCATTACCTAAGTGCACCCATGATAGGATATAAGGTGCCTGCATAGTACAAAAGCCGAAAAAGGTAGCAACTTTGGAAACTGGATGCATACTCAAGTCTTGCTTCTCTTCCCATAACCTTTAACACCAAATTACCATCAATAACTACCGATTTTTCCCTATTCATCACAACTAGGTTTAGCTATAAGGAGAGATGAGGCACACATACTTGCATTATTCCACTTGAACTTGGTAAATCCTGAAAATAGCCCCAGTAAAATGTACATAAATAAGTAAACTGCAATTAATTCAGCTAGACACACAAAGACAGTTGCATGCAGCATTTCTTTGCATTCAAATAGTCAGCTATTGAGCAAAACAACAAATGGAACTAGAATATCAACATAGACCAACTTCACAAGGTACAGATCTTACTTGCTCTATGAATAACATATAATAAGATAAACACTTATACAAAGAACACAAGCTGGCAAGGGTGAACCAAAATAAATTAGGCAAACCAAAAGGCAATATGCAGCTTATCACAAGCTACACGATTAAGATACAGAACCTTTAAACGGGGGTTGACCAAAATAACAGGACGATCACCAGCCGCATCAGTCAAAGCTTTTAATTCCTGCACATATAATAAAAAAATTAGTAGCTACAAAACATCACAAAAGAATTTCATGATCGCAGAAAACATGCTTAATACGCATACAAGTGCACAGGATACAAACATAAGTTATGAGAAGTACTCTCCGGTAGGCCTGGGCATTGGCCCGGCGCGGCCCGATAAGGAGTTGGGCTGAGGCCAGCCCGCGGCTTATAACTGTGGCCTGGGCCTAACCCAACACCTAAAACCCGAGCCAGGGTCCGGGCTACTTAAAATTTAAAAATATATATTTTAATATAAAACAATATATAAAAATAACTAATCATAATAAAATATTATAATTGTATATAAAAATAAATAAAAATAATATTAAAAGTATCTTATCGGACCGCACCAGTCATAGTTGGGAAAACCCGGGCCAACCCGATGCCTTTTTTTCAAGCTCAAGCCGGGGTTCGAGTCAGGCTGGGTATCGATGCCCAGGCTTACTTTATGGGCCATGGCAGGGTAAAATATTAGGAAAAAACGGCATCCCATAGGCTAATTTTTCCTCTAGCACTACTCAGTCTTCTGTAAGAGACCAGTCTTGAATAATTACCGTTATAGTGACATACATATTAAAGCAAATTACATAGTCACAGAAAACGCATTTAAAAAAAAAACACGATAAATTAGATGGCCGTTTAAAACTTAAAAAAAAACATGTTTTTTTGAAAAAAAACATTAAATACCAAAACGTGCTTTTTCGTGTTTTTTCATTTTTTTAATGCAAATTTTTTTTTTATTTGTTGCAAATCTACTTATCTTTTGATCTTTGTGACAGTTTGTGTTATTAGTTTCTCACTTATTTTATTTTCCCTCCATTTTTAGTTTTTTTTTTTAAATTATTGTATTTTCCCGTTTTGTTCTCTTTTTTTCAAGCTCGCCGTACTATTAGTTTCTCACATATTTTATTTTTCCTCCATTTTTAGTTTCTAAAATTTTTAAAAATTATTGTATTTTTCCCGTTTTGTTTTCTTTTTTTCAAGCTCACTGTTTATATCCGAGAAAAACCTCACCATTTAAAACTCCAAGACGTTATTTGTGACTATGATGCAAAGACAAAGGGCAAGGTGTTCTCTTAATTTACTACAAATATGAAGAACAGATCAGGCCTCAAGAGATGGTAATCATGTTATAGGAAGTAGAAGCAATATATTCGGAATTGCATGTTGTCATGGGTCTATGATATATGCATACATGTGTACGTAAAACACATGCATAAACATACGAAGAAAGGTGAAATTATGGCTACCTTAAAGACAAAAAAACAAGGTAAAATATTGGCTACCTTAAAGACACTAGAAACCTCAAGCAAAAATATGTCGGATCTGTTGCTTATACAATCAATTTAACTCCACAAGTGCTTTTTGTTTCATTTCTTTTATCAGTAATTGCAATGAATGAATGAATATATTTAATCTGATATTGAAAACAATTTTTTATTCTAAAACTTTGGCCTCTTGTGAGCCATAGACTATTCAAATTCCTAAGAACAGCTTAAATAAAGCCAGTTAGATAATCCAAAATATGCTCAAGTACACAAACCATGTAGAGCATATCCATAGCAATGCTATGTGGAATTGGTGATGCCACGGCTGGAGCAGAGGGAGGCCGGTAGGGTCATGGCGATCCCTTAGTTTTTGAAAAATTAAAAATCTACTCCTAAATATTCCAAAAATTATATATTGGCCCTGGTAAAGATTTTGAAAATTATATAATGGCACCCTTTTGAAGAAAAAACTGCTCTGCCACTGGGCACCACCATCAATTTGCTCATATATACGGCAATGTATCATCTCCTATCAGCTTATTATCATTTTCTGAATTAAAAAATAATTTTAAATATATTAAATTTAAAGACTAAGATATATATATATATAAACCTGCATCAGCCATGTTTATTAAAAGTGGCTGACACGGACAATGTTGACAACATTGACCCATACGGCAGATTGCAAGAAAATAGAGCACTTCAGAAACAGGTTGTTTCACTAGAAATATTATGGTGTAATCCATCATTTTATAGTCAAGAGCGCTACCTAGGCAGACAGACCCAAAAGCTCCACTCAAAACCTGTGCTGTGGATACATCAAGACCTAGAAAGTTGACACTAAAAATCCTGGAGTTGATTTCAATTTTCAAATGAAAAATAATTTGAAATCCACATAAATAAGAAGTTGGAAACTTCTGTATGCTGTAACCTTTTTTCATAAAAAATCAGAAAAGCAAAATGAGCTTATATAGGTCATTCATTATGCACCAATTCTGCAGCTGCATCTTCACATAGGTATGGCAAAAGTTGTAGGTGTAAGAGGCAGCATTTTCTCTCGTATATTATAAACTTATAACATAGGAAAAATGATTGTCTAAATAACCTTTGTTTGTATGTGTGTGTGTGCATGTGAGCATGCATGTGGAGAGAGAGAGATCAATTTAAAGAACACAAACCCCTCACATCAATTATGCAGTTACCAACAGCATTCTGTGGAGCCACAATGATAAAAATATCGTCCTGTTTATTCACATCTTTAGCACCTGTTATTGTGAAAAGAGGCTTCAGTCATTCTTCCCTTAATGATAATGGCATGTTTTTTCTTTTAGCTGAATACTAGGAGTGTATGACCAACAATTACATAGTCATGCAATTTTTCAAATGGAAGAACACAAACAAGCATACATTGACAATTCATTCATTTTTCACATCTATCACACACACAAATGCAGTTCTAGAACTTCATCTTATAGCCAATCAGACAATAAATTAAGAGTATGTGTGTGGGCTAGCTGAACAAATTCATAAGGACCACGAACCAATGAACAACACAACAACCTGCATTAAGTGAACTATTTCTTAAGGAAATTGTTGCCACAAGTTTCCATTATGTTTTCCTATCAATAGATGCTCTATAAAATGCAAGTCCTGTTCTCTTCCTTCTTCAAAGCAAATTTTATTTCTCTTAACTTTTCCCTGATGCATTCATTTTCAGGGCATTCAAAAGATATATTTATGCTAATTATGTGTTCAGCACCTATACTTGTTCACACCTGCCAAGGCTCTTCCATTTTCAGACAACTTTCTAATCACTACACAAAACTTAGTTTATTTAAGTTGATATTTGTCACTCAATTTTAACGAGTTGGACATTTGTTGCATGAGATTCAGGCAATAATAAGATTTATGCTGATTGATGTTTTCATTGACCACATCATGAAGAACCTAAGAAAGAAACACAACCAGTGCATCAAAATGATTAATACCATAACAAGACTAGAACATGCTATCAATATAAGCATGAAAAGTTGCCAAATCAAGAGTGAACAACCAAGAAGTGAGGAGTTCAGAAAATAGCTTATCAGAAAACACCAGACCTACTTCAATGTAAGAGCATCCAAGTGGATTGATGCTAGAAGGCTGAAAAAGGAAATGCCACAACACTTCTAACGCCTCAATTTTTTTATACTAGCAAAACACATACATGAAACGATGAAGTAACACACTTATAAGTATTGTTCGGAAATCTATGGATCATTTGACAAACAAGAAATCACTGGTAAAGTCAACAGTTTACTTTGTACGTGAGCAATTCTAACAGCAAAAAAAAAATGTTGAGAAGCAGAAAATCATAGTGAACTTAAAACTTCCGATTTTAGTCACAGATATAGTTCTTGGGATTTTATTGGTGACGTTTTCCTTAGGTATCACAACGGGAGCTTTTTTTCCTTAGGGAATTGTCAGGAAAATCCTAAGAATTAAAAAACTTACATATGTGTGTGTGTGCGTGTGTGGATAGAGAAACACATGCACCCAATCTACAAGTTTTAGCACAAAAGCATTAATCAAATTCAGAATAATCATTAAAATGTTAAATGAAGGAAAAAAAAAAAGTTATAATAATTTTTTTTTTCTTTATGGATATTAACATGATATTTTCACAATAAATTAAAATTGATGATATTTTGAAAATGTCACAATATATTCCTTTTTTATTTTATTCCTTTTAAAATTGGTGACTATGATTTCAACCTAATCATAAACAGTCAGCATCTATGTGTACAATTCACAGGTAATTTGCCAAAAGACTCAGACCTATTGATCCGATGTTCACAAATGTTCCTAGTGCACCATGTTCACCCCAGTCCATGAATTCCAGAATCCTTCTACTTCCAGCTAGCTGTAATGGCATGCCAGAAAGAGCTCCTTCTCCCATAGACCCTTGCACGCAGACCTAAAGACACAATAGTTCTTAGAAGGTTCATGTATCCACAAATCCAGGTCACTTTTTTTTTTTTTTTGGAAACTCAAACACATGAAACTGCACCTAAAGAAGCATGTCTTTGACCATCTCCAAACATGTCTCATAAACAAGTAGAATATGTGTGCATGTGAGTGCCTACGAAATATCACACTCCAAAACTAAGTCATGTAGATGTGTATATGGGTGCAAGTGTAGTTCCAAGTGCAGCTACAGATATGGAGGTATGACGTGACAGTTTTGGATATCTAGGTATATGTGTAACAGTGATAGCCACGCTATCCTGGTTGGAGCAATTACAAATCGAAAAACCCCAAAAACTCATGCATGCATGATGCAGACTGTTAAATCCAACAAACCCAAACATAGAAAACAAGAAGATTCAATGTTATTTCAATATGCACGAGAGTACATCAGCAGCAACAGCATCTTCACGTCGTTCTCTTCTTGTGTAAAAGAGAAAGTTACAGCAATAGAAAACAAAAGCCTAACTAATACTATACTAAAGACAGTAAAATACAAGATCAGCCCTAGTTAATAAAAGACTGACCTCACTTACAAAGGGTAAAATTATATACTAAGTTAAAACATATTACAATAAGAAGGACATAAATACTCTTTGACCAACATGAGCAGAATTAGACCTATTAACTTTAACAAGCCTCCCCTGAGAAAGACCTTCATTAACATGCCGTAATCCCCAAAACCTACTATCAACCGTATTCATAATTATAAACCTTTTCAGTTACAGTGTCGGTCCAATGGACCCGACTCACAGCTCGAGACCAGATTCTATCAGAAACGCATACACCAATTTATGTAAGAAGACTCAATCTTGACAATTGAGACAGTTCTCTCCACCTCTCTCTTCACTAAATGTTTATGGTTGAGCCCTTAATGAGGAGAGAGAGAGATAGAAGCAGCTATCCCAACCTTGGGTTGTCTAGATCTAAGTTACACAAACACGCCCACATGCACATACAGATGTATACATGTGAAACTATTATCCACAGAAATTCAAGCAAAACGAATTCACGGTTTATACATATTTCATTGCAATGACCCAAATTCAAGCAAAATAGTTTCAGTTTGATAACTTCATACATAACCAATTGTAATTAAAGAGTAAAATGTTCATAATCTATATAAAACAAACTTAGGGTCACAAATACCTTGTAAAAGAATGGTTTGTATCTAGATCCAACCCAGATTTGAATAATAATATATCCTATAATTGACCAATTGACATGAGTGTGCCATTCAAAGTATGAATCATCTATGTGACGTAGCTCCTCCAAAAGCTCATTTCAGATAGTTGTCTTTGCACATGCTCCAAAAGCAGGTCTTTAGTTAGTTCTGTTTACTACATACCTTTTCTGCTATATTTTTAGAAAATGAACATACATCTGAAATCAAAATCCATCTGTTGGACACAACTCTCTCTCTCTGATCAAACAACATGCATGTATACACACAAACGACATCAACTAGTAACTTCATGTACCTTAACATACTTTCCATCGTCTGCAAATGAAAGTGCAATAGCTCGAACAAGTTCCATAAGTGTGCCAATGCGATAAACATCCTGTCCAGAACATTGAAAATTTTCAAATGTGAACAAAACACAACTTATAAAGAAACAAAATTAGCAGATACAGATACGCACCATTTCTGGATTAAGCTCTGGGATATTAATCTCCACCTTAGGTAGCAAAATCATACCATATAATACAGAAATATTAGTGATGGCAACAAACATACCAACATGTTTTAAGTAAGTATGTAGAAAGAAAGAACATACAAAGCGTCATTCTTGCAGAATAGGAACTATTGTCACTTTCCATGAAATGCCTAAGTATCTTATACTAAACTCAAGTTTTGCAACAAAAATATTGCTTTGCATGGACCAGAAAACCCAGAAATACTTCAGTTTATCAACTTCATAAATGTTTCTCATCCATGAAGATACAATGATATGACCTTTGAACGTTGAAGCATTCAAAAGTTTCATTATCTGACATCAATGCACATCTGTGTGCTATGCAAAGCAAGATATAAAGTTAAAAACCCAATAAAACTAAAATTTTCTCCCCTTGTTTTCTTGATAAGCAGCAACTGGTTATTACAAGCAAAATCAGTAAGCATTTAAAAGTGCTAGCCTTAAATCAAGTAATCCTTTTTTTTTATAAAATTCATCGGTGATCACAGTTTCCAAATAGCCTTCATGAGACGAGGCATGCCACCACCTTCACTAAAATGTGCCTCTTCTTACTTGAAACCCAAGTAAGCAGTGGGCTATTTATCTCTTAGGTATCACGTGTCCCAAAACTATCAAATATGTTAGATCCTGGATCAGTTTCAAACCACATACAGCAAATTATTTCACACTATCATTCATCACTCATCAGCATGACCTAGGTCAATGAGGTTGGCTAAACAGGTAGGATTAAGACATGAACACTGCACCTTCAATCTTGTCTGTTTATCTTGAACAGCTCTTTGAGTCGCTTGTAGCACATCATCATAAAAGTATTCTCTTATGTCTTTGGAATGAGGAATATTGTTCAGCCTCGTTGGGATTCCTCTCCAATTTTCCTAACAAGCAATTTGGAAAGAAAAAGTAATTAATAGCTTAATATGAGACTCTTTGGCTTTAACTTATTTTGAAAAGTACATTAAAGATCATTAATAGCAGAGAAAATAAAAGTTCATACCCTGTTGTCAAAGGGTACTATGTACCTTTCTCAAAGGTGCCATGCCTGCAGTACTACTATCAATGGTTGCTTCATCTAATGAATATGTAATGTCACATGCAAGTGGCAAAGTCCACAGCAAAAGAAGAATGTTAAATGCACCATTAAGTAAAACAATCATGTAAGATAGTAAGATCAGAACATTAAATAACAACTCTGGACAAAATCATGATGAGCAAAAAAAAAAGTATAAGTATATTCTGTATATATAATTTTTTATTCTTTATTTTCTGTATTTTTATTATCGGTTTTCCTGGTGAAGCTGGGACCTTGACCAGGGTTTGTCTAGCCTTTGGCTAGTTTCAACAGCTAGCCTTTTTGGTGTATATATTCATGGATGGCTCCCTCATCTGTCCAGTGCTTGTTGTAAGCACTTCTAAGTGAAACATTACATATTTTTTAAGTGTGTTCTTTGGGCCTTAACGAACATTATTCATTGAGAGCACTTCTTTAATTTACAGATAATTGCTCTTATGTGCTTAAAGGCTGAACAGCCCATTTCTTTGAGTATCTTATTTGGGCTGGTCGAAGAATCCATACGATATGTCAAAAAGGAACATACCACACATCAGGATTCACCAATGAAGCAATTTATACTTGTTATTTCAAGCTATAAGGTTAATAGGATTTTACCAGCCAGTATCATGCTGTAAAACCATTTAGTATTTAATCATAGTATTTGAAATTTTGAAGCAATCAACTCGTTGGCATGTCAGGAGCACCCAGAAATGACGGTTGAACTTTTGAGCATACGAAAAGAAAACAGCTAGCAGACAGAATCCTCCACGTCACAGACATTTATTTGAATTTTTGGACAAATCATGCGAAATAAACCTTCCACAGAACAAGTATCTTGTGTTGTGTTTAAGATTCCGACATTACTGATGGACAAAAAGATAGTGCAGAACTGTCAGAAATATTCAAAATGAAAGTGAAATTACTAAATAAAAGATACTTACTCAATATTTTCAATTTATCATTCTTCAATTTGTTAAGCAATGAATCAATGGATTCAAAAACAAGCTCTTTCGGGCGATTCCCATCAACCTGCAATTGACAATCATTGAATTAGCAAATAAAACAGAATTTCACCTCAAATTTAAATAAGAAAACAAACATGCAGATGCAGGTACCTTTATCAGCAGATCTGCATATACTGATGTTACAGCTTCGACGTTTTTGTTATACGATTCAATACGTGCCTTGACCTATGACAACAAAAAGAAAATAGCCATTTTCAATGATATACAAAAAGAGGAAACAGAAAAACACATTTGGAAGACAAGAAACAGAATATACTCTCCCAAAAAGGACACCATGATATTCACTTTGGAAGTAGATAATAAAATCAATCTTTGTCCCTTTCATGATTCCATCACTTAAATGGCTTTAATTTTGGGCTTGATTATAATGCCAGTTTGGACAAGGGAATCTTTTAAAAATGACAGTGCAATACATATCACATTATAAACTGTCAAACCTCTAATAGACATGCATATATATGCAAGCTCACATATTTTCACATGCACACACGCACATATATATTATATGTTACACACCAGGTTTTACCAACCATTCAAAATATCACAAGAAGCATTGTGTGCCAATGCACAAGCAAATGCAGCATGAAGTTTTTGTACACAATGTCATGAATATCAGATGCATCTACAGGACCACAGAACTACTCAAGTATTTGGAGCAAAATATATTCAACATTGTTTGACTTTCTTGAAGTTCATTTCCTTCTTAATTTATGAACTAGTAAAGACAATCATGTTTTGGAGAGGAATAGCAACCCTTCGCTTTTGCAGGCCTCTTTGGAGTTACATTAAACTTTGAACCACCATGCTCTTGAAAACCCAAAAAAAAAAGTTCAACTTCATCTTGGATCATTTAGTGAACCATGTCTCGTTCATCCTAAATGTCCATGTGATAAACACATGCAACAAGAATACTGTAAATATGAGGCTAAACCTGCAGTAAAGAATAAAAAAACGAACAGACTGCTACCTTTTCCTCTATGTCATCAGGACGAGTAATCAACCTTGATGAGATTTCCATCGTTTCAGGAGGAAAGTACTTAAGATGGTATATTTTTCCAGTAGTGGGATCCATTCTCCTTCCAGTGCTTCTATCTATGAGCACTTCTTTTGGAACCTGAATAGCAACAATTACTATGAAAGTACCAAGAGGAAAGATCACCAGAAATCCATAACAGCTGAAAAGAAGAATCAACCAGCGATAAAGATTACAAAAAAAAAAAGTAAAATACACACTGGAGAAGTATGTTTTCTTTATTTTTAGTTTTAAACTCAAACTATCAATTATTATTCTTCAAATATTGAAATCATCCATTCAATATTACATTGAATTAGTGTTTGATATTACTAAAAAAAAGGATTATGACACCTTTTTCCCTTCCCACATTAACTCCAGCAACAGATGTGATACTTTAGCAGTACCTGGAGGTTTAAGGGCCTGTTCCTTCAACAAATATTTTGTTCCCAAGATCGTTTAAGAATGTGAATGATAGAGAAAATAAGTTATCATCACAAGATCCTCAAGCTTATTAGACACTCAATAATTCATTAGAAAAGGGAAAGGCGGCATTAGATACAATTATTATCAAAGAGTGTATTCATTAGTTTTACCATCATTACACAAATAAACTGATTATAAATTCTAAAATCATGTTTGTGTTACCACATATTTGCCAACAGAACAATCATGATGATGATACCCTTGTTAGAAAATATGCGTAAATATATATTTCAGGTTTATACACATACATATATAAAATGTGATATATACCTATACATAGGACCCATGGGTATTCTTTTTTGTATTTATTTCTCTTTTGTAAGAGACGTTGGAGACTCCAACAGCTACACTTCTACCCATTGGGTCCGCCAAGAGCTCTTTGTGAGGCTTTTTTACAGCCCTTATTCTTTCCTTAATAAAGTTTTTTCATCATTCACTCATGTGATTCTTGTTGGGCCTTGGTGCCCCTTTGTGGTGCGTTCTTCTTGGTTAGGCCTTGGTGCCTGTTTCGTAAGCTTGTTGCTGCTGTGTTGACAACAGAGTTTGGGGCCCTGGTGCCACTCCTTTTTGCTGTATGATCAGCTTGAACTTGTGCCTTAGTGCACGGTATCGTCTCATTGCTGAAGGGTTTGGGTATTGTACCTTGTTGAAGATCTTGTGTCTTAGTACACTGTTTGACATCTTGGAAGATCTATTGTTATTGTGCTCTTGATTAAATCATTAAAGAGTTCCAAAAATTGAGGTTTTCTAACAGCCCTCACTGCTTCAACTATCAGCAGTTTTTCTACCAATCTAATAGAAACAGAAAAAGAAAAACTTTGCCACCATTTCTGGAAGAGATATCATAGACTTGTGCAAGAATATATTAAGAACTTGTTGCTTAGTAATCCCCGTAGCCCATTCACCCAAGTAGCCAATGTCCATTTCTAGAATATGAGATTTAACGTTTCTTCATTTCTACTGCACATCTACCGCTTTGAAGGTGATACTGACACCATGGTTTATAAGTGCCAACCTTACGTGGAATTAATAGCTGACCTTTCCAAATAAAGTCAGAAAGATATCAGACCATCCCTTTCAATTTACCATGAAACGGTTTACGAGACAAGCAGTAAGAAACAGAAAAATAAAGATAGTACTAGAAGGAATCTGGACAAGTAATGATAAGAGCGTAACTGGTAAGTGGTGACACATGAAACAAACTGAAGCATATGTAGTGACTCGTCTCCCTCAGTTCTTCATCTTTATTTCAAGGCTGGCTGAGACCATAGCTAGAACTAGAAGCCATTTTTAATACTTCTTTTTTTTCAAATTGGGAACAGACCAAATAAAATAGTTAAGATTGTTGAAGTGGGAAAATAGCAAGATAGAGACAGAGACAGAGACAGAGAGGCTATTGAGAAAGACATCCGTCTTCATCCTTGAGAAGAAAAACAGGTTATATGGTAAACTAAAGCTGATAAAAATAGCTGGAAAAAAAGATGTAAGACTGAAAAGGTGAAATAAATGAAGATCATAGGGGGAAAAAAAGGTAGTTGAAGCGCTTCTTTAACACACATTAGCCTTGTAACAGCAAAGATGCGGAGTGACAAAATGCAGACAATGATGAGAGAAATGTAGGCGCATAATCTCTTGGTCTGACATAAGAGAAGAAACAAAATGGAGTCCATTCAAAAGTAGCTTTGACAAATTAAGCAAAAAAATTGAACAATATAGTGGCCAAAAGATTATTCATCACATAAATGAGGTATTATTCCTTGGTTTCTCAAGTCACTTATGGGAAAAAAAAATTAAACTCAATTTCCTTTAACATTTCAGCACTCAATCTACTGAAACACGTGAAATGGTACAATATCTAGATGTGAAGAGAAGAACATAACTATTAGAGTCTAATATTCATTATCACAATGCAACTTTAACTAAAAACGGTTGCATATTAACGTCTTTACAAGTAAACATTACAGAAAATTAAAAAAAATGTTGATATTGAAGATGCACAGTGAACTGTCTGAAAACACAAAAAGTAGATGCTAGCATACGTCTAACAAAAGAAAGGCGTCAGGGTGAATACTGCTACTTTCAAGGCTTTGTGCCTGTGCCAATGTCCGTGGATACCCATCAAGAAGCCACCCTTTTTCCTTTGCATCTTGCCGCGACAGCCTAGCCTTCACAATCTACAAGCACAAAATAGGAATTCAAGGTAACGCAAGCGACAAAAACAGAAAATCAGCTGAACCTTAGTGACGACTGACGATACATCTGTCACAATGTCATCTGGAACTAGGAGCCCATTCTCCATAAACTTCTTCACCATCACGCCAATCTTCGTTCCAGAAGATACTTCAGCCCGCAAAAGATCACCGGTCGAAATGTGCACCAAGCCGTACTGGAAATCATTGATCACTTTAAATGAATAGCTGCAATATGGAAAGACACGTCTAATGGCTGAAACCTAAAGAAAATGCACGTAACATGCTAACGTATTTGCACATTTTTATGAACTTCATACTCTTCTAATAGTAGCTTGCCTCTACATATAGAATAGATCAGCAACAATTGCATGGAACATAACTGGACCATAGCTGCACCTTTCCCTTGTAAGGGTATTTTGTCAAGTGTTGTAAAAATAGGTTTGTGAACCCAATTGTAGGAGCTGCCGATTCAGTGAATCCGTCAGCCGAATCGGTTGCCGATCGGCCGAACATGTCTAAAAGGTCGTCTTCAAAAAATGGAAGAAAATCAAAATGTATAAAATATAATAAAAAACAAGGAAAATCTTAAAATATTTTTTTAAATAGTCAAAGTCGACAGGTGACAAAAACAAAATCAAATTGGTTTGCCACTGATTCTATTCCAATCAGACGATTTGGGCCGATTTTGATAATACTAATTCTGTCAATCTTCTCGTGGGCCACCATCTATATATGAAAGATAAGTGAAGCAGCCTCAAAAGAAAGGATTATCAAGTCCCTTTCATTTAACAATCTGAAGCTGGAGTAGACTGCTGTGAAAAGAAAAACGAAGAAAAGGGAAAGGGAGAGAAAAGCAGGTGAGAGAGCGAGTGTCAAAATAGAGTGTGGAAATACGAACCCCAAAATCAAACAGGTTAAACCTAGGCCGATTCAGCTGAATCGAAACAAAGATGTTAAAAAGTAATTAAAAGTTGACACGTTAGCCATGGAATTGAATCTGTTTGCCACCGATGCGATTCGAATCGACCAATTCGAGCCGTTTCTGATAACAGACAGAGATATATGTCTAGGATGTTCTAGTGGAGGCCTTAGGTTTCATTCATTTATCGGTTTGATTATCGCTTGTTTGGTACCCTCTCTCGTCTGAGCATTATTAGATAGAGATAGATCTAAACTCTGCACCAGATTCCCTAAAGCACCACCCGAGTGCCTTACCCGATCCCTCTAGATGTCCTCCCTCTTGGCATCTTCCAACTCGCCGACCTACCACTTGCCGTAAGTCACCCCT
This sequence comes from Nymphaea thermarum, assembly GCA_011799765.1. NCBI lineage: Eukaryota > Viridiplantae > Streptophyta > Magnoliopsida > Nymphaeales > Nymphaeaceae > Nymphaea > Nymphaea thermarum. Next base: position 51,809 of record JAANDH010000338.1, read on the forward strand.
TGTGCAGTAATCCTATTTCTTGCTTGCCGCTATTCCTCTCCTGCCATACTCCAGCGCCATGAATCCTCTTTCAATGGTTAGTCTAAACCAAAGTTGTAGCACATTAAAGATACGCATTTAATATATAAGAAATGGTTTAAATAATGGACAGGCTTTTTTACCACGTTTTTTCTCTCTTCTTTTGCTTTTTTCTTCTCTATAAGCATTCTCTCCAACTTAAAAATTGGACAATCTTGGATAGAGAAGAAGCCATATAATAGGAGCATGGATGACTCAACAAAAGGAGCACCGTGTCTACGTTGTCGAGTTTGTCGCCATTTACCATCTACTTTTTCGAATTTGGTATCCATTTATCATCTGCATTGAACGTCGTCCTTCCATGTTCTTGATTTCGAATCATGCTAATTGTTCAGTAAGAAAGAGAATAAGATAAACGACGTGGAAACGCATACCTTCTTGACGATGAACTCACACTGAGTTCCTTTCCCCGAAGCAGGCGCCCCGCTGATCATCACTTTCAAGGGCTCGTGCTTGGAAACCGCGCATACCCTCTGAAAACAAACCGATTACGTTAAAAGCTGATGTGTCAGGCTGCAGAGAATGTTATAACTTCAAGAACCGCTGACATTCCCTTACCCAAACACCACGTCGACTACGTGGCGAACGATCGAGACGAATGCCGGTGCCTCGGAGGTCGGCGACGGAAGAGCAACTGGCGGATGAAGATAGGGGAAGGGAAAGAGGAAAGGTGGGGAGACGAGGAGAAGAAAGGGCGAGAGGAGAAGCGTCAGAGCAGGGGGAAGCAAAGGATCGATAGTGCGGAGCCAGAGAGAGAGAGAATGGAGTTGAGAACGCCATGGGCGGGAAGCGTCTCTCTCTCGGGGGCGCGCTTCTTCCTCCTCTCGGGAGCGCGAAGATAATGGAAGGCGGGGCCCGTTGGGATTCCTTGTGTGTGGGAGATGAAAAGATTTGAAAGGTAGGAGCTCCTTGTGGACGCGGCTGCGCAGTCTTATTTGTAATTTTACCTTGAAGGTTCTCGTTTTACTTGCTAATTCACAGGAAACTGCTGATCTTGTCAGTAATCACACTGAGCTACCCAAACTTACGAGCTATGCGTCAAATACATGTCTCGTTTTAAGAGCTTCCCTTTTGTCCAACACATGCACATGCCTAGTTGCCTACGAATGCAAAGATACGTTGTCTATTAAATCTAATCGGTGAGGCTGCGGATCTGCTGATTTAGTTGAATAACTAAATGGGTTGTCAATCAGCCCAAAAAAATATTTAAAATAACGTCTTCAAAAATAAATGGAAAACACACATAAATTAAGCAAAACTAAGGGACGTTTAAAATATTTAAAAAACCATTTTATAACAACCACATGGCACTCTTGAATCGGGTGTCGAATTAAATCAGCTTGCCATCCACTTGATTGAGGCCGATTTCTCTCACAAGTCATTTTTTAAGGGTCAAAATTGAGTCATTACTTTATAAGAGGCCGATTTCTCTCACAAGTCATTTTTTAGGGGTCAAAATTTAGTCATTATATATATATATAATGGTAACTTCAGAGTTATTTAACCATCTAATCAAGACCATGAACATGACATGATGAACACTAATCCAACCAATTATAACGATTGTCATGCAGAGATCTTCAATTTAAAGGTTGCAAGTAACTCTGAATCACGGCTTTGATAACTCTAATTCGCTTCACTGTTTGAAGTAAACCGAGCTGACTGGGCTCACTTGGACTCGAGCCCACCGCATGACATGGATGGGTCAAGTTGCACCATTTTTATGCCATTTATGCAAACCAACCAAGTTTGACACCCTAAGCATGATCTATTAATACATTCGGGTCATAATAAAAATCTTCGTACCCAAATATCAAAAGATAGCCATATAATAGATCTTTTGGTTCCAACAAAAAATTTTCTTGAATTAAATCAGTCTCTCTTCCCAACAAAAAATTTTCTTGAATTAAATCAGTCTCTCTTCCCCCCAACCTCCATACACCTGGCTAAGCAGAGGCCAAGTTAGTCGATCGTTAGAGTTGTGCCCTTTTTCCTTGTCCCAGGTACGGTTCACTGTGGTAACATAAGGCTGCCCATTACCACCACAGATGGAAAGCAGGAGGCAAGAGCATACCTAAAGCTCACTTGCAGTTCTCCTTTTGAGTGATTTAGTCCTCAGGGTGTACCTTATTAGTAGGTGGAAGAAAGAACAGAAGGGCTAGTTTTCATCAATATGTATTGCTGGATGCTGGTGAAAATAATTGAGAGAAAACGAGAACGAACATGCATAATTTCAACAAGCATGCGATAAAGAATGTCCAAGACCAGAAGTTCACAGACCTGGAACTCTTTTAGTTAATGTTACTTTTACAACATAGCGTCCAGCCTCAATAAAAACCGACCTACATGACAATTTCCAAGTGTCTTTCAGGATTGAGCAACATCATCATGCAGAATATCAAGTTTCACCAAATGCAGAATCATCCACAAGAGGCTGAAAATAAACAGGTAAAAAGACTAGGGAATTTATGAAGGGGACTTGGCTTGGCTAGATTTTTCATGGAAAGCCAAACTGCACCGAGACTCGACATGATAGAAGGGGCAGCTGAGGTCACTAGAATGAGCAACAAAAGCATACTCTCAAGACCTCTAGTAACTCCATATCAAGTGAAGTGCTCAATACCATTTCATTTCTAAGATTGTGCTTGTGGTTTTGTCAAAGGAAACTTTGGTTCACATCTGTTATTTCAGGCACCCATATCTGTCAGTTGGACAACTGCGCCTAACAATAGAAGGTACTACCACAAAGAAATTATCAAAAGAAATAAAGTCAGATACAACAAAAGAAACGGGAAAAGCCAGACTGCTGACAAAACCAAGTACTGAGAAAACACTTGTATGTCCAAAATAATGGATGAAAATGGAAATCGATGACCATGAAAAGCCAAATACTTTTTAATTTCTTTCGATAGACATACCTGAAACTTGTTATGGAATACACACTTGACACAGCCATGCTTGCGATCCATATAGCTAGAGATAACATGTGCCAGAGCAATTTAACTCAAAATACAGATTCAACAAACTTATTACCTCCGTGCATGACATCCAGATGATGCAGAGCAAAATATTTTAGTTAAGAGTACAATTCATTTACTGTTGTATGTAAAGAAACAAGTTTGGAATTAAAACTATAAGGAATTGAACTAACACAACATCATTCACGTCTTTTCTATCAATTACATAATCTTGGAACAAAGACAAAATGGAATGAACATCCACAAAACTACATCAAACTGCTCGATTAAATGAACTTAAGCTGTGGTCCGCCTCTTCGCCTCTGAATTTTCGTGTGCTGGTGACCTTAATCTAGTTTAACGGACGAGAACAGGAAATGCACAAACCAGAAAGAAGAAAGGAAGCCTGTAGTTCCCGTCGCAAGCATAATCGCTAACACCATGAGAAGCGAGTATCCAAGGTATAAAGTGGCAGAAACTGGGCCACTGAGACTCTGCAGATCGAAAACAAGATAGTTGATGGAGTAGAGGAAAATGTATATGGCAACAGAACCAGAAGCAAAGAAGGACTTCCACCACCATCTCCAGTCCTCCACACATAGATGCATGTAAGTGAGAACAAGTGAAACTTCAGCGCAGACGACAACCAGCAGAATCATCACGACGAACAGGAAGCCGAAGACATAGTAAACACGGCCCATCCATAAGCTTGACATTATAAAGAAAAGCTCGATAAAGAGTGTGCCAAAAGGCAGTGTGCCCGCTCCAAGAACAAGCAACCATGATGGGTACTTCTGGGAAGGTATTTCCCGAGGAATTTGATTGGTTCTGACTGGGTACTCAATATGTGGAGCCTTTGCTCCAAGATATCCTCCAACAAGTGTGAGGGGCACAGAGATACAAAACCAAAGCAAAAGCAAAATAATGAACAAGGCGAAGGGAATAGCTCCGGTGCTGCGACTACCCCATAGCAGGAAGTTTAGGACAGTGAGAATCAGGAATGCAATGCCGGGGAAGAAACAAGCAACACGCCAAGAAACCGACATCCACCCAGAGATATCACCACATTTTATTGTCTTCCAGAGTCTAACGGCCACATAACCAGCCAATATTCCAAGAACAAGGAAGAAGAACAACATGCCAGTAATGAGTGTACCCCGTGAAGCTGGAGACATGAAACCAAGAGCGGCAAAAAGAATGGTCACTACTGCCATGCCAAGAATCTGAACTCCATCTCCCACCATGACACAAAGTAAAAGGGGACTATCGGGAGCTCTAAACACATCACCAACAACAAGTTTCCATCCGGAGAGCTCCTCATTCATCTGAGCTTGTGCTTCCTTGTCAAGCTCTTCATAACGCGTGAGATCTCGCCGAACGGTTCTGAGGAAGATCACAAACACGATACCCGCAAGAAAGGCAATGACCATGAGAGAATTGAGGATTGAAAACCAATGCACCTTTGATCCTTCCATTTTCAAGTAAGCATCCCATCTCGACGGCCACTTTATGTCACTCTCCTCGAAAGAAACCTCATAAGAGAACACTATAGGCTGCCCTTCCTTCATTACCATTGATAGTGTAGATGGATCGCATGTTATGGCAGAAGGGTACTTGCCATACATTTTCAAGTTCTTAGCCAGATTGGCGTCATGCTTTTGGCTACAAGGGACAACCTCAAAACCCACAACCATATGACCAGGCGCGCTGCCGCCAGTCTTCTCCACTGGTGGGATCATTTCCGCGGCATCCCCTGTTCCCATCACCCTGGCCACATTGTTCTCTTCGTACTTATGAATCAATACAGTGAATTTCAAGTGATTGAACAAGTAATACCCATTAGAGGCATGATACCCTACTGGGTACCCCGTAAATCTGAGGTAATAATTGTCCTTCTTCGTGTATCTAATCGCCGGAAGATTATCGAGCATCGGATTCACCTGATACATCTCGTCTATCCTACGCTGGAGCAACTTAACTTGGTCTGCTGTAAGGGGGGCGGTCTTGCAGAGAAAGATCTCAGTTTCATTAAGCTTCATCTTGAACTGGTAAGGGGAGTTCTCGATCCTATCACCCATCAAGATCTCGCCGAGATTCTCCGCGCTATCCTTGATCCCTTCCTGAGGCTGGCAGAAGGGCAAGCTATAATAGCTAAAGGGCAACTCTGTATCAACCGATGTTATGGAATTCACCTTCACGGATAGCTTGTCCCCTTCCAAATACTTGTGTGGGTAACTACCTGGGAGGTAGAACCCATCTCCAGAGTTCAAGATCAAACATAGGACCAGCACCAAAAATCTGAATCTTGGAAACGGATCCATTGATGAACACCCGACTTTCTGGATCACCAAGAAGTTTCTCCCTTCTTTACCTTAGATCTAGAAGATGCCCAATGGAAGGGCACGGCTACAGATGACTTCTCTCAGATCTTGGCTACAGTGGGATCTACAGATCTGGATTTGTGTAAAGCCACGAAAGACAGCAGCAGAAGGAAAATAAGGGAAGTCACAGATGAGGCCTTACCTCTTGCTGAGAAATAAGGGAGCCGATGGAGGAGGACCAAGATGGTGAGAAGCGGCACTGAGAATCAAGAGTCGGGAGAAGGCAGAGAGAGGAAGACAGACCGACGGGGAGATTTATTGGAGCAGAGTTTGAAGAAATGTCCAAAACGTATATAGAAAAGTCCGACTGTATCAGAATTGGGTCTCGAAGAAACCGTCGTCAGAATCGTCTTCAGCAAAATCGTTCCAAAAAATATCGGTTCGAGAGGAAATCTAAGTTTGTAGCAACACAGAGGGGACTGATTTACAATATATCGATCAAATTAACCGATTCGTTAAGGATCGCTAATTACACAGAGATGACTGGTTATGTACTCATTGATTCAAATTTTATATCCTTCCTTAACAGGGCTCGAGTTATAGGGTGACAAAAATGTCTGCAGAAACTTATACTGAATCCGATAGAAACTATGCAAAAAAAACAAAAACAACTTGGTAAATGGTAATCTGGTCATGTGGACTGTCCAATTCTGGAGTTAAGTTGATTGTCTTTTTGGTTGTCCACGCTTTCAGATTCGGTCTGGACCTTCCGTCCTCTTGCTTCCATCCTCCATTGCTTGGGTTGGGAAGAAAGACGACTGTAATATTGTATTATGGTTGATGGCCGACGCCTTGCCTATACTTGCTTACTTAACAATTTACCATACCTGAGCTATTAGTCTAAATCGCTAATAAAAGGGATTGTATTATTGGCTAGGCTCCAATAGGAGGTAGGATGATGGGATCTAATGGTCCAGCCTATGGATGTCAATGGATCCAATTCTGATCTGATGTCTGACCGAATTGTTTAAATAAAAATATAATTCAACATCCGATTAGGGATTGGAAAATTGGATCAGATTCAAGCTTATGAAATGACACCAGACCATATTTAGATTCGGATTTGGATTCCATTTTAAATAAATATAATATGTTTTACCCATTTTGGATATCATCGTAATGCGGTTTAGATTTGATTGCATATTTAAAGGTCAGATTTTCACATGGGAACCTGGGTTTTGGTCTGCATCCTAGTGTGAATTGAAAAAGAAAATTGATTTTGATATGGCATATGCTTTTCTTATTTTGAAGTGAAATCAAAAGATGAATATGAATATGTGTATATCCAATAAATTAGAAGCAACCCGTAACACAACCAATTCGAATCCGTGAGATCCCTACACCATACTACTATCCTTATAAATAAACAAAAAATATGAACATTTAATTAACACATAAATTAATTCTTCATTTTATACATACATAACTACTATATCCTTATATGAACTTGATGCATATCATTTATTGTGGAGATTATGCCGAAAACCAAAGTGTTTTTTTTTTTCGAAATACCTCTTAAAAGAGACAAGTATTATCATTTAAGGATACTAATTTGTTTTTCTTTTTCTTTTTTCCTTTTTCTTATGATGAGTATTTGACGTTTTTTTAATGCTTACTTGAGCTTGCATTTGATAGTCTCAAATCTCGTATCTAAAGTCAGATTTGCTGAGTAAACCTGAAGTTTATCAAACTTTAGATTTAAGGAATGTAGATTTCAGATCCGTGATAATGCTCAAATCCCTGAATCTCGAATGGGATGACAAGGGTGGTGTGTGTGTGTCTGAGTTAAGTGTGGATTCCAGATCTACACATGGGATAGGGGAGAAAGATGGCTGAGATTTAAAAACTTTCATTATCAGATCCAAGGTTCTAAAATTCATTGTTGATCTAAGATCCGTGGCAATCAAATGCAACCAAGAGAAAACACCTTCGGAATACAAGGTCATACCATTATGTCTCTAATGTTTGACTTGCTTTCGAGGCTTAGGTAGACCTATGGTGCATCCTTCAAATCGAATGTCATACTTGTCACTTTTTCATGCCTTAGATTATAACATATCGGAACATGACAATGACCATAGATTTAAACCTCAGACCCCTTATGGTCTCTTAAAAAAACAACTCCACTTTTATATTATCAACTTAATCTCTATTGTTTAATATGCTTAGAATTGATGATCCACCGGAAGATCTAATATATGAGGTTATGGTTATTGCAGCTCCCAACCTCTCTCTCTCTCTCTCTCTCTCTATCTATCTATATATATATATATATATTGGATTTTCTTAATAAAATATGTATAGCTTTTATGGTATCAAACTTTTGATAATAGCAAAAACATAATGTTTATAAATTGAATAACCTACATTTAAATACCATTTACATTAAATCATTGTTTATAAACAAATCAAAATGTTCACACGTTTTGTCTAAAATAAATTTCTAATACAAATTTCAGGAGCATGGTTTTTATTCATTGCCCAACTATATATATATATATATATATATATATATATATATATATATATAAAGGGTCAACTGAATGACGATTATGGATCAATAGAACTGCACGCCAGGGTCATCTGGCACCTTTGCTTGGATGGCGTTTTAGGCATCCTTTTTTTTTTTTATCTTACGTGATGGGGAAGAATCATTCCTCTCCCTTCCGCCGTCGTCCATGATCTGAAAAAAAAAAAAAAACTCTGGTTGGTATTGATGATTGTTCATGAACGTTATACACACACCTACGCGCACACGAATTATGCTACTTAGATATATGCACGGTCATACATACACGCGACTCTTACGATATGCTATTTAGATATATGTCGTGCAAACCACCATCCATTCATTTGATCAACGTTAAGTCAATCAAACCATGCTCTGCATGTCTACTTCTATTGATTCATGAACCAACCTGCTAGGGAACAGGCCCCCCACCATTTTACTTACCAAAATAATACATGTACAATACAAACACTAATACTATTTGTTAAAAGAGTTATGACAAAATGTGTAGTAGCTTTACTTCTATTGAGCAGATTGGTATACGTTTATTTGGCAAATATTTTGCCATAGGCATAACATTTATTTATCTCGATATATTATTACTAAGGTTAATAAAAAACAGAGCTAAATTATCGCCTAGGCCAGGTGGTCGAGGTGGGCTAAGCATCTTCAGTTGGCTAAATAACTTACGTGTATGACCTATCCTTTTATGGTGTCTGAAACATAACCCGTTGGAATAGCAATAGCTCACGGAAAATCGATTGGATATTCGAATCTCTCTATCCACAAGCAAAGGGGCAATTCCTCCGCTAGAAGTAAATAATATCGTCGTTTTTTCGAAGACGCACCTGTAAAATTATTTCGTTATGTTACTTGAATTACGATACTTGTAAGGGCGGTAGCACCAACTTCTGCATTTCTAAGGACATTTGTTGAAGGGATACCTTTTATGGATAGAACAGGAGCTTTGAGTTGATCGCGCAAAGTTTCAACTTAGCGAGAAAAATACCGAAAGTGGGACGTGTGCCTATTTCTCTCCGAGCTTTCCCGGGAGAGTTCGGAACGCGGAGGACCTGGTAGACGAGGGCATCATGGGTGGCGGTGGCCGTCGTAGCGGTGGTGGGAAAAGGAGGTGCAACCGGAGTGGCGGTGACAGTGGCGATGGTGCTTTCCGCGGAGGGAGCTCGTCGAGAGGTTGCCGTGGTGCTTTTTCTTCTCCCTTTTATGTTTTTTCTCTGATAGCCTGATGTGACCATCTTCTTATTATTCGGTTGTTCTTGTTTGCGCTCAATTCATAAGGTGCCCGGTATGTTCTCAACTCTAACCTGTATTCTTAATTTTGTTCCTCTCTTTTTGTCATTTTTCTCCCCAATAACCCAAGGAGGTCGTATTCATCTTTTTTAGATCTGGGCACCTTTCTTCTTCTTTCTTTCTGCCTAATCACTCCGAGTTACCACCTTCTTCACATTGTTCTTTCTCTTCAGCTGCCCATTTGTCTCTTTTTTTGGTTTGATTTTTGGTCTAAAATATATAGTTCTTTACTATTTTTTGTTTTTATTTTATTTTAGTTTTCATGATTGTTATTTATGTGTGCCTGGAATGGATTACAGGAAGACACTGGAAATCCCGCGTTGAGTCGCGCTCTATTCGATCAAAGGGGAAGGAAGGAAGTTCTTTGTCGCGGAAGAACGATCGGGGTTCCTTTTATTACTCGTACCTGTCCATGGATGCCGATGTTCAGGTAAGGAGCAAAACGAGAATCAAGATTTTTTTTGAAGGCGGATTCTTTGTTTTGTCCCTTTTCTGATTCATTGCCTTATAGGATTGAATATTTGTTGAGTTCTTTGTTCTCTTCATTTTGTTCATTCGAACTTAATAGTTTAGAAAAGGATAGTGCTCCGAGTGAAGATCATTTGTCGGTTGAACCACCACGCTGAATGGTTTGATTAATCTCATTTGCATTTTTTTGTTCCAGAACGGTTCGGAACATGATATTGTGACTACTATGGAAGATAAAACCACGATTTCTGCATTTGAAAGTCGGAATCCAGTCATGCCAATGCCTGCAGATACTTTTAAATATGACGTAGATGAGGAATTAGTCTTAGGTGAAACCAGCCACAGGGGATTGGGATTTGATGGAGGAGATGAAGGAAATGTTGCGGAGCTGGATGTCTCGTCAGTCGAATTGAATGAGAAGATTGAATTTGATGAAATTGACAATAGCGATGATGATGGGGTTGACCTTAAGAAGAAGAAAGGGTTGAAGCCAAAAAATTCTGCATTTCTGTCTATCGGAGGGGTGCGTCTGTTTACAGAAGATGTATCTGATGACGAAGAAGAATGTTCCTTGTCCGATGAGGATCAAGACTTGGTTGGGTCATTGTCTGGTGATGACGTTGATGATTCCAGCAATGAAAGTTCCGGAGACTTCGATTATGTTAGTGGCTCCGATGTTGACGATGACGTTGCAGAGGATTACTTGAATGGTATTGGTGGCAGCACAGAATTTATAAATTTGCAGGAATTGGGAGCAGAATGTTCATCGTCTTCTACTGTTTCAAGTTCTTCCAGTGATGGTGAAGAGAGTTTCAATGAAGGGCTTGATGCTGACACACCATCACATAGCATGTTGAAAAAGAAAGAAATTAGACAGCAAAAATTAGAAAAGAAGGGCTTATCCTCAAAGGCTAGAAAAAACATTCAAATGAATCATGTCACTTTGAGATCAGTTGCTGAATCTGGTACCTTTGATTGTGGCTTGGACAGTATTTTGTCCCTAAAAGACTCGAGGATGAGAGTTAAGAAGAATAAAAAGAAGCTCTCCCCTGATTTTTCTTTGTCATGGCCCATGGATGCTCGTAAAGATAAGAAGTATAAGAATGTCCCAGGTAAATAAGCTATAATTTCCTTTGATCTTCCTGTAGTATTAAGTTGCTGAAGTCATATAGATTCTCAACTAAGCTAATCATACTTTCTTAATATCTAGCTTAGTCGTGGCAAACTTTTTATCCATGTTGCATTCTTAAGTTCATTTACTTTTCTATAATCTTTGGAGATAAGCTGTGTCATTTATACATAAGATATTTTTTACATTTTAGATTCTTTGAGGCATTTTGTAGTCCTAACAAGTCTTCTTCTTCAAAATGTGCCCTTTATCGTAGAGTTAAGTGTACACTTGTTGCCTGCATGACTAATGAGTAGTCAATGACTACTTGTCCCCCACCATTTCTTAAGGAGTCAAGCCTGTAATTTTATTGATGTGTCTAGGTGGTAACTGGTAAGGGCTTGATTGCAATCCTGTTGTCTATGATATTACTCCCTCTTATGAGTTATGGCATGGGGTCTTGTTCTCAGGGGGATGGAATCATTGTCCTGGTGGGAAGCTGGGCGTTTTCTTGCTTGTGTGCTTACCATACTTGAGTTTGAATATGCTTTGTATGTTTTGGAAGGTTGGAAGAAAAAGCATCGGAAAGAGGTGATTGCTCTAAAGAGGAGAGAGAGAATGATACGTCGTGGTGTGGACTTGGATCAGATCAATTTGGTAATCCATTCCTTTGTTACTTTGTATTCCCCTCTTTTATTAGTCCTTAACCTCTCCATAGTCTTTGGGTGTCATTGGCAGCTAGGGTTGCAACATATTGATTTTGGTTTTGAGGTTCTCTTTCTCTCTCTCTCTCTCTCTCTCTTTTTTTAAGTAAATTATAACAAATCTGATCCTTCCTGTTTACTTAGCTCATCCAAGTTTGATCTAGTTACACCACCACTTCTGGTTCATTTTCTAAATTACTAAGTTTTACTCTATTCTGTCATTTGGAATTTCTACATGCTCTTGTATTCACAATATATCATTGCATTCTTATGTTTTCGTATGTTCTATTGTATAGTGTGAAGTTTGACATTGGATTTTTCATGATATGAAAATATGATTCCTGAGGTTCGTATTGTTGTAAAATATATGCAGAGTTTGAGAAAGATGGTCCTTGATGAGGTTGACATGATGTCTTTCCAGCCAATGCATACTCGTGACTGTGCTCAGGTGTACTGTTTATCTTAGTGCTAAATGTATAAGTTGCTTTTACCTGGTAAGAAAAACATTGCCAAAATATTGACAGGTAGGTATCTACTTTTGCAAACTAATTTGTTTGTGGACTCTCCTTCGTTCGTCTTTTAAAAATAAAGGGGAAATTTTTTTATGATTGGGAACCACACAGATTATGTGATATGACTAAAAATGCGGTTGGTAATTGCTATTTATCATTCATACAATGACTTGAGGGCTTGACATTCTCCTTTTGCATTCTAATGTGTTATATTTGGCGATTATATCTGATGAATTAGATTTTGCAAGATATGCGAAGAAAGGTGTAGCCTGGGAAGAGGGAAAATAAAGAAAAGAGAAAGAAAACAAGAAAAAGAATATGAAACAAAAAATGGCCTGAGTAGCAGACAAGGCAAAATTAATCTAGTTATCATTAGACTATAGCGAAACTTAATTAGCCTCCCACGGTGAAAACTGAAACAAAAAGTAACTTGATTGCTTCAAATGCACCATTGATCTTTTGCCTTTTTCTTTTGTATTTGGTATTTGTAGGTGCAAAAGCTTGCATCAGTCTATCGCCTAAAGAGTGGGTCTCAAGGCTGTGGGAAAAAAAGGTAGCTGCGTTGTTTGTTCTGTTGTCTCTTGCTGAAGATTTTTTATATTCTCTGTTATTGGGTTATCGCTTCTACTTCATGACATAAGACATTATTAATAGTTTATACTTAAAAGGAGCTTTGAAATACTATTGGTAGTATGAGAAATAACAATTTAGTTAAATAATCTGAGCATCTGTTCACTGGTTGGTTTATGTGTATTTTCTGCTTATTGACTGGGAACATGTCTCTTATAGGTCCAAGTAGTCCCATACTTATGTCTATCGGTGTTGTCAAACATAGCTATTCTGCGTTTGAAAGAGTTTTCACCAATCCTTTATATTGAAGACTGAAGAGGTCACACCATTGGAAAGTTTTGGCACCTTGGTGTCAGCTCTGTGCCACCTGGGATGGTAGTATGTCCTCAGAACTGAGCTGTGATGGCTGTTTCTTACCTTGACAGGGCATTTTGAGCTCCTGGTTTATTGACTGTTGCCTGTCTATACGGTCAAAAGCTTTGGGATTATGTGAGATGACAGACCTCATCAAAAGGGCTGTTCTAACTGACCTGTCCACATCAGCATAAAGGAAAGAAGAAAGGGAAAAAAAGATCAAAATGAGTAAGGTGGAGGTTTTCAAACTTGTCTCCCTAGACTAACACATCGAAAGATATGACAAGAATCCCTTTTAGTGATTTTTTTAAAAAAATAAATATTTACTTATTTGGTTCACTTACGTGGTTTTAGGGCCCGTTTGATGGCTGGAAATATGGAAATGGAAAGAAGTTTCCAGAAATTTATTTCTGGAATTGGTGAATGGGAAATGAAATTCCATATTTCCAAAATCATGTTGTGTTTGTTAACTTGGATTCATATTTCTGGAAACAAATTTCATCGTTTGATGGCGAAAAGTTGGAATCGGTAGAAATGGTGGGTTGCTCTGAAACCTTTTGCAGAGGAGGAGGAGGAGGAAGAAGAAGATGTGGCGAGGAAAAAGGGAGCGAGGGAGGAAGAAGGGAGGCAGAGGAAGAAGGGAAGGAGGGAGGAGGAAAAAGAGAGGAGGAAAAAGGGTGGAAGAAGGGAGGCGGAGGAAGGTGGGAGGAGGAAAAAGGGAGGAAGAAGGGAAGGAGGGAGGTGAAAAGGAAAAAAAAAAAAAACGATCCAGCGACCAAATGACAAGAACAAAGCAGAAACCAAGGGGAGAAGAAACGATTTCACCTACCTGAAACATCGGCGAGCTTGCCATTATCGAAAATTGAAAGATAGAGGAACCCTAGATGGCGATAACAAAAGAAGAAAACCTTGTCATGACATGTAGATGAAATCTAGGGTTAGTGGCACTTGGACCGTTCGTTGAAGAAGCAAGAGTGAAGGATTTAGGCAGCGGTTTTATAGGAAGAAGGCGGCTGATCTTTGGGACAAATCAAAGGGCATAGCCGCGGAGAGTACGAAGAAGGCAGACTTCCCCTCTTTCTTCTTCGTACTCTCCGCACTTCCCCTCTTTCTTCCTCTCGCACGAAATGAAGCAGCTGCGAGTGTGATGGCGTCCCTCTTTCTCCATCTTCCTTCCTCTTGCACGCGACGAACGATGCCCTAACGGGCAGAAATTTTAAAGGCAGAGGAAGGAAGAAGGGAACAAGGGAGGCGGAGGAAGAAGGAGCGAGGGAGGGAGAAAGAAGGGAGGGAGGGAGGGAGGAAGAAGGGAGGCGGAGGAAGGAACGAGTGAGGGAGGGAGGAAGAAGGGAGGCAGAGGAAGGAACGAGCGAGGGAGGAAGAGGCGAGCAACGGTCAAAAAAAAAAAAATTCCAGAAAAATTTTTCCACCCCTCTGGCTGGAAAATTTTTTCCGGAAATATATTTCCGTTTTCAACTTTAATGGTAAAAAAAATTTCTCCATGTTTGATTAAAAAGAAAAAATTTAAAAAATTGATTTTTTTCTCTCCTCTACAGGGTTTTTCCAGCCCATCAAACGGGCCCTTATTGTGTGTTGTTACTGTCTCCAATCGATAGTGCTAAATATACCTCCTGACACAAGTGGAATCCTTGGCTCAGTCTCACCTCCTGAACTTTCTGAGCCACTCTGGCATCAGTATACATGCAAAGAGAGTGGGAAGAGTGCCCATTGATGGAGGCTACTGCTTATTCCACATCAAATAGTCTGTGTCCTGGATGGCATTCTCTCTCTGTCTCAGCTAAACAAGTGTTTGCTGGGAAGCAGGTCGTGTACTAGTTTTGCCAATATAAACTTGGCAATTCGCATATGTGTGCTGACATAATCAAGAACATAGGACCTCATATATTATGTATTAATTTTGAGCTTAAGCATAATTGGGATTTGAAGAAGGAACCTACTCCTGATTCCCATCTTCAAGTTTGCTTTTACAGATTTTTTGTCCATGGTTGGAGCATTCTGACATGTCTTGATTTTTTTTAAAGGTTTGTGACTGTGACACGAACTGGGCAGACGACATTGCCATCCTCAATTGATGAAGTTCGCTTAGAAAGGGTATGTGGTTGGGACTTTGCCATCTATTTTGCTGTGATTTTCATGTTTGTGCTTGTTAATGATGATATCTTTGGCTTCCTTCTTGTGCCCTCACCATACCTTTATGGTAATTTATCACCATCTCATTCATTTCTGCTCTTCTTTGCTCGCTCTTCTATTTATTTTCTCACCTGAGACCGTCAAATTATTTAGCTAAGGTATGACATGCTTCTTGTTTATTAACTTCTTTCCTGTCTTATTTGATATGTTTTACTGCATAGCAATACGTTTCTTTCCTAGCTCACAGACGAATGAAGGAGGCAAACCTTCTGTAGCTTTTACTGACACACTGGGAAGCTGTAGCTTGTCTACTGAATAGAATTCAAATTGATGATCGTGGTATCATGTCTCAAGCACATTTGCTGACCATCATTTTGTTCTTTCAGATGTTGGAATTTGGTAAACAGTATAATAATCAACACAATAAGGAGAAACTGAAGGGTCTGACATCCAGGGACCAGGCAACAGCAAACAAATCTTCTGAAGGTGTGGTCAGATCATCTGAAGGTAGAAAAAGCAAACCTAGAAAGCAAGTTACAAGGCAGGAGTATGGATATGCTAATGGTAAGCCTATGTCGTTTGTTGCAAGTGGTGTGATGCAAATGGATGGTCATCCTCAGGAGCCAAGCAGTCCTTTGGAGGACAACATTTGCACAGAGACCAAGGAAGTTATTCTCTCTGCGCAGTTTGGTGCATTTGAGATGCACACAAAAGGTATTGGATCTAAGCTCATGGCAAAGATGGGATATGTTGAAGGGGGTGGCTTAGGCAAGGATGGAAAAGGTATAGCCGAACCCATTGAGGCCGTTCAACGCCCAAAGTCACTTGGGCTGGGAAATGCCATTCCTGCAGCCACTTCCGGTGGAGAACTCCAAAAGATTGGCACATTTGAGCGGCACACGAGGGGGTTTGGTTCGAGGATGATGGCAAAGATGGGGTTTGTCGAAGGCACAGGCTTGGGTAAGGATGGCCAAGGTATGCTTGAGCCTTTGAGTGCGAAAAGGCGACCAAAGAATCTGGGCCTGGGCTCACAAAAGACTCGTTGACATTTCCAAGTCTTTATGGTTGTTCCATGGGCAAAGATGATGACCTCTGACCATGTAAAGGGCAAAAGCCCATAACTGGTTGCTGATGCTGATTATCCTGCCGTATCATTCCTCGTTCCCTCACAGATTGGCGGCCATGGATTTCACTTTCCAAGGTAGCTGCTGGTGGTGGGCATGTTAGGTGTGATTCAACCGGTGCTCCATCCGCCTTCAATAATCGTATATAATTTGTCTTTTACATCGTTAGTAGAGGCTATGTATTCAATCATCCTACCCTCTTCTTAGGTGCTTTTGCCTTCACCGAGGGCGGGCTTGATCAAAGAGATGACCGTAACGTATGTATTATCAACTGATCCGTTCACTTTCACCTGGAAATTAATTTCTCAAGTTACGACACTTCACTGTCGCTGGCTTGAACTGTTAAACATCATCTATCTTTCAGCAAACTGCTGGAGGCTTTCCCATGTTGTTGCAAACGTACGGGGGTTGGTGTTGAGAAATTTCCATGGACGTGGAATCTTGTAAGATATTTATCCCCGGATGACTTCTCTGCTTACGTCTCTTGATTTGCGATATGCGTGACGTGGAGTTTTTTTCCCTTTTCTGTGCATATTTAATCATCTTAAGCAGTAACGGCATATAATAACTTTTCTGCAATTGCCTATATATATATATATATATATATATATATATATATAACACGGCCTATCTCCTCATTTCCTAATTCCCATACATATGTTCTTCGATTTCCTAATTTCTCTTAAATATTTTCTAAGCTACCGAGTGCTTATTAGACGCGGCAAGGAAAGACACGAGCCATTTAAGCCATAACGCCATAGAAAAGTTATTACAACAGAAAGAAGGATTCAGGCCTGGCTGATGTCTTGGGATATATATATATATATATATATATATATATATATATATATATATATATATATATATATATATATATATATATGGTTCTGTGAAATGTAAACTAAAAATGATAATGATGTTGGATGAATCTAAGAAAAATATAACCTTAAAGCAATCTATAACTTATCCATTCTGGAAACAGAAGGGTTAAACTGTAAAAATGGCAGAATAAAGTTTGATCTTCACCCATTACGCTAATGCTTGGTTTTCGTAACTCAGACCTTTGCTCAAGTTTAAACAGGAAAAACGTGCCCAACAAAAAGTTCCTGGCTTTTATAGAAAGTGCAAATCAAAGAATTCCTTACAGTTTTCAAATGAAACGTAGAAGTGAGACAGACAATGCAGAACAATGGAAAGAAAATGAATAATGGGCACATTTAGAAATGCGGGTGACAAGTTAGTAGGAACTCATGGCAGTGAACCTGCCGACATTTGTTTCAGGTTGACGCCGTTGTGAAGGTTATACTGCTTCTCAAACTTAAGTATGCTTGGGGGCAGGTTCAGGCCTGAGATCTCAAAACCAATCTGCCTGAGGCAAATTCAAGTGGGGAAGAATAGCTGATCTACTGCAGTCAGGAAGAGAGGTGCCGCAGGATGTCTCTGCACTAGCGGCATTCTCACGAACATGGTCAGATGGCAGTGACTCGGTCAAGCTCTCAGCAACATTTGTAAGGAGGGAAGCTGCAGTGGGAGCCACGACACCTGGTTGTACTACAGGTGATTCAATCTCTGGTGTCACAGAGGGATGAGCGGCGACCTCCGATGCAGGGATGGCCACAACCTTCAGTTCTTCGGGTGCAGGTGGTTTCAACTGCAAGGCAAAAGAGAACAGTTTGAGGAAGGCCTTCATTATACCTCAAAACAGCATGCATGTTCATGAACACATTCATAGAAAAGACGTGCCTTTGAAAGAAGAGAAGTGTCTAAAGCAAGTAGATTTCAGTCGCTAGTCCTTGATTTTAAACTTTAAAGACATCAACGCATTTTCCATTACACAAAAATGAGTTTGTTCTTAGACAACTACCACAACAAAAAACGCAAACATCAAAAGATCGTGCTCATGAAAGTAGGTTAAGACAAGGACATGCTAACAAGGACAGCAGGGAACAAGCATGGAAGGAATGACTGTTCTTTACGCGGGAAAACTGCGTCAGTGACAGTCTAGCCTCTTCTGTGACGCAGCAGCTGCCTGCGGCAAGTATAAAAAAGAAACAAAAAAGACGCAATTGGAACAAAAGGGATAATGATCGTATATATATATATGTATTCACCTATCAAACCAAAGCTTATTCGCTTCAACATGAACGGTTAAAAAAACAAAAAAAAACGGAGAAGAAGGATTCGTGGGGCCTATCACACTAGGAATCGATTGAAAGTAAACACCAAAGAAGGACAGCAGGAAAACAGATAAGATGAAACAAGTGAAAAAAAATTCCCATAGCTTTTCTACCACTACTTTCTTCTACATCCCAGTTTTTTTACCATTTAGGACGATGAGAGAGTGAGTAAAACAAGTTTGAAACACCAGCAACTCCTGATCTAACAGAGACATAGCCAGGGCTCTCTCTTTCTCTCTCTCACAGAGGGCAAGCAAAGAAGCCAATGTCCCTCCCAAGACAAGCCATCCTCCACCCTTCGGCGAATCACCATTGCCGCCATGCACCAAACAAAGAATTTAGCTAATGGAAATAGTTGACTACCCACCATAAATCATAAGAAAAAGCAGCATAATATTCGAACCGACTAATAACTAAACCTCACTGTAACTCGATTCTTATCAACGGAGAGAGGACAGGAAACATAACAGCAGGAGCTCGTCGGAAGAAACCAAACCTTAACTGTACTCGCAGAGGGTTCACCGTTAGCCCTGCTGCAGGACGTCGACGGAGAATCATCTCCAGCTTGACCGACCTTCCGGCTCTTTTGACGTTTCGGAGAATCCGCCACCTCACCTGCATTCCTTCCCGGGCTCGTCTTCCACTCCAGCGGCGAAAGCGGGCTACGGTTATGACGTCCTGCCTCAACGAGCGTCAACGGCGACGCTGGCTTTGGTGCCCTCTCGTTGATAGCGCCACCTTCGAACCAACCATGCAGCCTCGGTGTGGACGGAAGACGGCGTCTTCCGAGTCGTCCCCATCGCAATGCTGGGGACGTGAGAGAGTGGTGAAGACGATGGCTTCCCATTCATGAGCTGCATTAGCATCTGCGCCACCAGGACGTCGTCCTCCAGCATCCTCGCCAGCCACTCGTCCTCTGCTTCCATGCAGCCGCTCAGCCTCCGCCTCTCCCCTTTCTCCCCGCACAAAGAGAGGTTCTCTCTTTCTTTCTCGAATCTACATGTTCTCTCTCTCAGATCACTCACTCCAACGCGACGATAACCTTTTATTTACAAATAGGCTATTTAAAAAATATGAAGAAATTGAATTATTATTCAACCGACCGATCCTGCTTCTATTGGCTAGTTTTCCGTTACTCCGGTTTGCGATAAGTCGGTACCTTTTATTTACAAATTGGCTATTTAAAAAATGATGAAGAAATTGAATTATTATTCAACCGACCGACCCTGCTTCTATTGGCTAGTTTTTCGTTACTCCGGTTTGTGATAAGTCGGTATGTCAATTAACGATAAAACCGTTGCTCTCTCTCTTTTTTGTGTTTGGTTGAGAGCGACTAGAGATACAAGCCGAGATTTGGTGTTCTATTTAATTTTTTAGCATTAGGATAATTATCAATCGAAGCGTTGAATAAGGCATAACGATGTTCTCACCTGATTAAATAATTTTTTAGCATTAAACAAAAAAGATAAGTAAGGAGAACAATCCCTTTCTCCCCGCACAAAGAGAACTCGTTCTCTCTTTCTTTCAGTGTTCTCTCATTCGATTGAAGGCTTGAAAGCCAAATAACAATATGAGATTGTTCTGCCTTTTCTTCTCCCCTTTCACGCACGAAGAGAAGAGGTTCTTTGTCTCGCTAGGCGTTGAAAGCCAGAATAGCGTAATGAGATTTTTCTACGCAATAAATCGATAGATTGTGATAACGTTTTACTTATTTACAGATTAGCCGTTTAGAAAACGATAAAGAAACAGGATAATTATCAATCGAATGGAGCGTTGAATAAGGCATAACGATCTTCTCACCTGATTAAATAATTTTTTAACATTAAACAAAAAAGATAAGTAAGGAGAACAATCCCTTTCTCCCCGCACAAAGAGAACAAGTTCTCTCTTTCTTTCACGGTTCTCTCATTCGATCAAAGGCCTTGAAAGCCAAATAGCAGTATGAGATTGTTGTGCCTCTTCTTCTCCCCTCCTGCACACGAGGAGAAGAGGTTCTCTGTCTCGTTAGGTGTTGAAAACCAGAATAGCGGAATGAGATTTTTCTACGCAATATGACGATAGTGATAACGTTTTACTTATTTACAGATTGACCATTTAGAAAACGATATAGAAACTGTATAATTATCAATCGAATGGAGTGTTGAATAAGGCATAACGACCTTCTCACCGGATTAAATCATTTTTTAACATTAAACAAAAAAGATAAGTAAAGAGAACAATGCCTTTCTACCCGCACAAAGAGAACAAGTTTTTTCTTTCTTTCACGGTTCTCTCATTCGATCAAAGGCCTTGAAAGCCAAATAGCAATATGAGATTGTTCTGCCTCTTCTTCTCCCCTTCCACGCACGAGGAGAAGAGGTTCTCTGTCTCGCTAGGCATTGAAAGCCAGAATAGCGTAATGAGATTTTTCTACGCAATATGACGATAGATTGTGATAACGTTTTACTTATTTACAGATTGGCCGTTTAGAAAATGATAAAGAAACTGGATAATTATCAATCGAATGGAGCATTGAATAAGGCATAACGATCTTCTCACCTGATTAAATAATCTTTTAGCATTAAAAAAAAAAAGTAAGGAGAACAATCCCTTTCTCCCCGCACAAAGAGAACATGTTCTCTCTTTCTTTCACGGTTCTCTCATTCGATCGAAGGCCTTGAAAGCCAAATAGTGGTATGAGATTGTTCTGCCTCTTCTTCTCCCCTCCCACGCACGAGGAGAACATGTTCTCTGTCTTGCTAGGCGTTGAAAGCCAGAATAGCAGATGAGATTTTTCTACGCAATATGACGATAGATTGTGATAACGTTTTATTTACAGATTGGCCGTTCAGAAAACAATAAAGAAACTGGATAATTATCAATCGAATGGAGCGTTTAATAAGGCATAACGATGTTCTCACCTGATTAAATAATTTTTTAGCATTAAACAAAAAAGATAAGGAGAACAATCCCTTTCTCCCCGCACAAAGAGAACAACTTCTCTCTTTCTTTCATGGTTCTTTCATTCGATCGAAGGCCTTGAAAGCCAAATAACAGTATTAGATTGTTCTGCCTCTTCTTCTCCCCTTCCGCGCACGAGGAGAAGAGGTTCTTTGTCTCGCTAGGCGTTGAAAGCCAGAATAGCAGAATGAGATTTTTCTACGCAATATTTCGATAGATTGTGATAACGTTTTACTTATTTACAGATTGGCCGTTGAGAAAATGATAAAAAAATTAGATAATTATCAATCGAATGGAGCGTTAAATAAGACATAACGATCTTCTCACCTGATTAAATAATTTATTAGCATTAAACAAAAAAGATAAGTAAATAGAACAATCCCTTTCTCCCCGTACAAAGAGAACAAGTTCTCTCTTTCTTTCACTGTTCTCTCATTCGATCGAAGGCCTTGAAAGCCAAATAGCAGTATGAGATTGTTCTGCCTCTTCTTCTCCCCTCCTGCACAAAGAGAGGTTGTTTCTTTCTCGAATCTATAGGTTCTCCCTCAGATCTCTCACTCCAACGCGTTGACGATAACCTTTTACTTGTTTACAAATTGGTATTTAAAAAATGATAAAGAAATCGGATTATTATTCAACCGACCGACCTTGCTTCTATTGGCTTCTTTTCTGTTACTCCGGTTTGTGATAAGTCGGTATGTCAATTAACGATAAAACCGTTGGTCTTTCTCTTTTTTGTGTTTGGTTGAGAGCGACTAGAGATACAAGCCGAGATTTGGTGTCCGTACCCTATTTAATTTTTTGGCATTAGGATAATTACAATCGAAGCGTTGAATAAGGCATAACGATGTTCTCACCTGATTAAATAATTTTTTAGTATTAAACAAAAAAGATAAATAAGGAGAACAATCTCTTTCCCCCCGCACAAAGAGAACAACTTCTCTCTTTCTTTCACGGTTCTTTCATTCGATCGAAGGCCTTGAAAGCCAAATAACAGTATTAGATTGTTTTGCCTCTTCTTCTCCCCTTCTGCGCACGAGGAGAAGAGATTCTTTGTCTCGCTAGGCGTTGAAAGCCAGAATAGCAGAATGAGATTTTTCTACGCAATATTTCGATAGATTGTGATAACGTTTTACTTATTTACAGATTGGTCTTTGAGAAAACGATAAAGAAATTAGATAATTATCAATCGAATGGAGCGTTGAATAAGGCATAACGATCTTCTCACCTCATTAAATAATTTATTAGCATTAAACAAAAAAGATAAGTAAGGAGAACAATCCATTTCTCCCCGCACAAAGAGAACAAATTCTCTCTTTCTTTCACTGTTCTCTCATTCGATCGAAGGCCTTGAAAGCCAAATAGCAGTATGAGATTGTTCTGCCTCTTCTTCTCCCCTCCTGCACGAAGAGAGGTTGTTTCTTTCTTTCTTGAATCTATAGGTTCTCCCTCAGATCTCTCACTCCAACGCGTTGACGATAACCTTTTACTTGTTTACAAATTGGCTATTTAAAAAATGATAAAGAAATCAGATTATTATTCAACCGACTGACCTTGCTTCTATTGGCTTCTTTTCTGTTACTCCGATTTGTGATAAGTCAGTATGTCAATTAACGATAAAACCGTTGGTCTTTCTCTTTTTTGTGTTTGGTTGAGAGCGACTAGAGATACAAGCCGAGATTTGGTGTGCGTACCCTATTTAATTTTTTAGCATTAGGATAATTATCAATCGAAGCGTTGAATAAGGCATAACGATGTTCTCACCTGATTAAATAATTTTTTAGCATTAAATTAAAAAAAAGATAAGTAAGTAGAACAATCCCTTTCTCCCCGCACAAAGAGAACAGGTTCTCTCTTTCTTTCAGTGTTCTCTCATTCGATCGAAGACCTTGAAAGCCAAATAACAGTATGAGATTATTCTGCCTTTTCTTCTCCCCTTTCGCGCACGAAGAGAAGAGGTTCTTTGTCTCGCTAGGCGTTGAAAGCCAGAATAGCGTAATGAGAATTTTCTACGCAATAAATCGATAGATTGTGATAACGTTTTACTTATTTACAGATTAGCCGTTTAGAAAACGATAAAGAAACAAGATAATTATCAATCGAATGGAGCGTTGAATAAGGCATAACGATCTTCTCACTTGATTAAATAATTTTTTAACATTAAACAAAAAAGATAAGTAAGGAGAACAATCCCTTTCTCCCCGCACAAAGAGAACAAGTTCTCTCTTTCTTTCACTGTTCTCTCATTCGATCGAAGGCCTTGAAAGCCAAATAGCAGTATGAGATTGTTGTGCCTCTTCTTCTCCCCTCCTGCACAAAGAGAGGTTCTTTCTTTCTTTCTCGAATCTATAGGTTCTCCCTCAGATCCCTCACTCCAACGCGTTGACGATAACCTTTTACTTGTTTACAAATTGGCTATTTAAAAAATGATAAAGAAATCGGATTATTATTCAACCGACCGACCTTGCTTCTATTGGCTTCTTTTCTGTTACTCCGGTTTGTGATAAGTCGGTATGTCAATTAACGATAAAACCGTTGGTCTTTCTCTTTTTTGTGTTTGGTTGAGAGCGACTAGAGATTAGGCCTGGGCGTCGGGCCGGGCCGCCACCGGGCCGGCCCGGTATGGGCCGGGTTCGGGTCGAGGTTTTCCCTTATCGGGTTCAACTTCTCTAGGCCCGGCCTGGCCCGAAATCTTAACGGGCCGGGCCCGGTTAACATTCTCTAGGCCCGGCCCGGCCGGACGGCCCGTTAGGTCATTCTCTTCCTGATTTCGGTGGATGATTTCCTTCCTCCGCCGCACCCTCCCTCTCCTTTCGCATTTTCCAGTTCATCGTTTTCTTGAATCAACTCAGGAGATGAAGAGTACTTGGACACCAACAACAACACCTTCACTCTCTTCTCGTTTGCATTATGTCTGTGAAAAAACGGAGGAAAAATATTCTTCGTTTTTTGTTGGGCCTCATTTCTTTTAACTCACCCGTCTTCCTTTGCCATCTCTACCGTTGAGCTGACGCAAACGCCCAAATGACAGAAAACCAATCGTCTTCCTAGTGCGAGGAGCAGAGATCCCCTCTTGCTGAAACAGGGAGGCGACTTGGGTAAAGGAGGAAGACGGCGTTTGACCGTTGCAGTCTTTCTCCTAACATTCCTTTGGGTTTGCCGGCGCTGGGAGGTGGTCTTCCTCACAGCGACAACACAAAAAACAATGGCAAAGGATGAGGCGGTGGCCGAAAGTGCCGGACTCGGCTCCAGCCACCTTCGTGCTGTATAATGGAGGAGGTCGCTCCTCTCTCCGGTGGCGGTGATGGAAGTTAGGCAGACTGGCAGAGGCAACCTTGGAGGCACGGGAGAAAAATCGTGTGCTACGGTTTCGCAAGAGGGACGGAGAACTCTCGCGAGGAGAGAGAAAATGAAAGTGAAAATAGAAGAAAAAATTGGGCGAAAGGGCTTTTATAGTCTAATTTTGAACATTACAAAATCAGTCCATCATTTATGCGTTATTTTTGAAAAATGTGTTAAATTTCTCAGAAATTAAAGCAGGAACAAAAACGGGCCGGGCTGGGCTCGGGCATGGTCGACCAGGCCCGGTCCGGTACCCGGCCTGGCCTGGCCCGATGCCCAGGCCTACTAGAGATACAATCCGAGATTTGGTGTCCGTACCCTATTTAATTTTTTAGCATTAGGATAATTATCAATCGAAGCGTTGAATAAGGCATAACGATGTTCTCACCTAATTAAATAATTTTTTAGCATTAAACAAAAAAGATAAGTAAGGAGAACAATCCCTTTCTCCCCGCACAAAGAGAACATGTTCTCTCTTTCTTTCACGGTTCTCTCATTCGATTGAAGGCCTTGAAAGCCAAATAGCAATATGAGAATGTTCTGCCTCTTCTTCTTCCCTTCCCCGCATGAAGAGGTTCTTTGTCTCACTAGGCGTTGAAAGCCAGAATAGCAGCTTGAAATTTTTCTACGCAATATTTCGATAGATTGTGATAACGTTTTACTTATTTACAGATTGGCCGTTTAGAAAACGATAAAGAAACTGGATAATTATCAATCGAATGGAGCGTTGAATAAGGCATAACGATCTTCTCACCTGATTAAATAATTTTTTAGCATTAAACAAAAAAGATAAGTAAGGAGAACAATCCCTTTCTCCCCGCACAAAAAGAACAAGTTCTCTCTTTCTTTCACTATTCTCTCATTCGATCGAATGCCTTGAAAGCCAAATAGCAGTATGAGATTGTTCAGCCTCTTCTTCTCCCCTTCCGTGCACGAGGAGAAGAGGTTCTTTGTCTCGTTAGGCGTTGAAAGCCAGAATAGCAGAATGAGATTTTTCTACAGATTGGCCGTTTAGAAAACGATAAAGAATCTGGATAATTATCAATCGAATGGAGCATTGAATAAGGCATAACAATATTCTCACCTGATTAAATAATTTTTTAGCATTAAACAAAAAAGATAAGTAAGGAGAACAATCACTTTCTCCCCGCATAAAGAGAACATGTTCTCTCTTTCTTTCATGGTTCTCTCATTCGATCAAAGGCCTGGAAAGCCAAATAGCAGTATGAGATTGTTCTACCTCTTCTTCTCCCCTTCCGCGCACGAGGAGAAGAGGTTCTCTGTCTCGCTAGGCGTTGAAAGCTAGAATAGCGTAATGAAATTTTTCTATGCAATATGACGATAGATTGTGATAACGTTTTACTTATTTACAGATTGGCCGTTTAGAAAACGATAACGAAACTTCATAATTATCAATCGACTACTTTCCTTCTGTTTCCCACCGTTCCCTTATCAGATTCGGTATAGGTCGTCAAAATTAAGAATGACTTTCTGCTTTGCTAGTTATCTCTCTCTTTTGCTTGATAGAGGGTAAAGACCAACTTTTTACATATTTACAACGAAGTTATTTAAAGTTTTGTAAATTATAAAGATTATATATATATATATATATATATATATATATATATATATATATATATATATATATATATATATAATGAGATTGACAGGTACGTTGTCTTTTTTTATCTATATATATATATATATAATGAGATTGACAGGTACATTGTCTTTATTTTTTTTAATGGAGCGTTGAATAAGGCATAACGATCTTCTCACCTGATTAAATAATTTTTTAGCATTAAGCAAAAAAGATAAGACATATCTCAATTCACGTTAACAAGGATTCCTAATTTTATTTTCGACCGATTTAAAAGATAAATTCAGTGTTATCTAGCTAGGGATGTCAATCTATGGGTTTTGAATCGAACATCTTACCAAACCGTTCCAAAAAAAAATCAAATATGAAAAAAATTTAATATCCGATAAAAGAATCATATATGAATGAGATTTAAAAAATAACATCTAGCCTGGATTTAGATATACATAAATATATGATCAAATTTCTACGGATTAGATTTAGTTTGAAATTGATATCCATATCCAACGATCTTTGAAATTCAGTCAAATTCAGATTCAAACATGAATATAAAAACTGGTTTCAAATTGAATTCGGATAGTAAAATCAGATTTCGGATTCTGATTTGGATATGACTTTTTAAGATATGTGAATATTGGAAAAAAGTAATATGATGAATGGTATATCCAATTTAAAGCGAAGTTATCGACATCCCTAATGATATCCAAGTCTATGTAGACAGGCCCGTAGAATAGCTGAAGGTGCATTGTATCACCCGGAGTTGACGATGCCGATTCCTACCCGTTTACCGATTCAGCCCATCTATTTTAAGAAAAATACTTTTTCCTTCCTTATTCAAAGACTGCTCGATGCAGATCAATGGAGACCAAATGCAAATAGGCCGCTAGAGTGTATCGCGCGTTCAGGGTCTTTGTAC
>JAANDH010000338.1:80775-144155 GCA_011799765.1 Nymphaea thermarum
TACTGGGCCTCTAAGCATATGTATTAACATAAAGTGCACATATAATTTGATTATTTTACTAAAAAAATGGATTCAGATTCAGATTTAAAAAGTGACATATGATTAGATTCAGATTTAAACATACACAATATCTGATTAGATTCAAATTCAGATCAGATTTAGTTTTACATAAATATTATATATTCAATGCTCTTGCATTATTGGAATCATCCGATTTCAGTAAGTGTTTTTTAACCCTTGCTTTATATGGTTTCCACTTATCATGTTCGTAATGATTTTCATTCTCTCCTCACCTCCCCTCGCACATAATGTCAGCACTAGAGGAGATGTTAACTATGGCCTTCGCGGCTGAGCTCTTTCACTAAGTTCATGTTGATGTGCATTATGCTTTACATTAAAGTTCGCAAAGAATCTGTATCTTTTGTTCAAAGTAATCGTGGTTATAACTTCTACTGTTCTGCTGTTAACCTCATATTTGCTGGTTTCCCGATAGCATCAGGTTACAACCAAGCATGAGAATAATCGTAGTGAGTGGTTACAAATTAATGCTTGAAACTGAAACTCTATAGGATGTTATTATTAGGACAAATTGCCTGAGAATGATTCATGCTCACAGTAGGTCCAAAGTAAAGAGAGAAGAACTCCCGTAGAGAATTTTGGTTCTCAGAGATGAAGAATCCATGAAAAGGTTAACGGTTGTAGAGATTGAAGACTGTTATAAACATGCACTTATTAATTGGATGCTACCTTTATTAATTAGAAGTTTGAACTCTCGTTTCTCTGTTTTGAGGTTATTTTGATTTGCTGCTTCTTATATGTTTATTAGAAGTTCCTGAAACCTCAATTGGCAAGCTGGATTAGGTAGATCCTACCTGACTATGCTGAAACATGCAACTACAAACTGATCTGTTCTAGTTAATCCTCCATTTGGGATGTTAATGTTATGATATGATATGTCTTTTATGGGGTTAAATTTTGCTAATAAACCTTTCTTCAAATTCTTGTTGCAAACTGAACATGTCGTTCCCTAGTTGTATTGTTGTTGCAAACTGAACATGTCTTTATTGTTGTTCTAAATCTATCATGTGCATCAAACATAGTTAAATTTACCAGGTTAAATGATTTATTGTGCATCGAACAAGGTTAAAATTAGCAGGGTAAATTCTTCCAGTGCATCAAACATGACCTCAAATCGGAAGAAGGTAAAATTTCAACCTGAAAATTTTACCAGGTTAAATTTGCCAAAAAAATTTACCACGTTAAATTTCACCCGATGCATCAAACGCAGCCTTAGGTTGGCCAAAATGTGTGAGAAAAAACAATTCAAGTGTGCTCCAAATTTTTAGTGTTGTGTGCTCTTATCACGTGTCATGCCTTTGTGATCACTTGTAGAAACAAGTGCTCGATTAGTGTGTTGTGTCATTCACAGGAGCATAAGAAGAGGAAGTGCAGACAGGTCATTCCTTTTGCTAACAGTGGTATCAGAGCCAGGTGGATTGTGTTGTCGTGATTGTTGGTAAAAGTGCAAAAGAGAAGCCTGCAAGGTAAAATCTACACATAACTTGTTCGACAAAATTTCTGTGGGAAATTTTTGTTCATTATGTCTAATGGCATGTCCACTTCGAATATTTTTCAATCGCTCATACCTGTATTTAGTGGTGATAATTATGGTTTTTGGAGCATAAAAATGAAGACTTTCTTTTTGTCACAAGATCTTTGGGATTTAGTTGAGAATGACTATATAGAAAGTGTAGAGAGCTCAAAACAAGGAGAAAAGACAGTTGAATCAAGAGAGCAACGAAAGAAGGATTCAAAAGCCTTGCTTGTTCTTCAACAAGCTGTAAGTGAGACTATCTTTCCTCGAATTGCTGGTGCTACTAGTTCAAATGAAGCTTGGACTATTCTCAAACAAGAATATCATGATGATAAGAAGGCAATGAGAGTGAAACTCCAAATCCTCCGTAAAGAGTTTGAGACATTGTTTATGAAAAACAATGAATCGGTCCAAGATTTTTTTTCAAGAGCTTTCATAATTATAAATGAGATGAAAACCTTTGGAGAGGTTGTTAGCAACCAGAAAATTGTAGAAAAAATATTGAGAAGCCTACCGCCTAAATTTGATCACGTGGTTACGGCTATAGAAGAGTCTAAGGATTTGACTGCATACTATGCTAATGAATTATTGGGTACTCTTTTAGCTCATGAACAAAGAATGAACATATCAACTGAGAAAAGTGTTGAACAAGCATTCCAAGCTCAAGTCAGATGACTTTAGCAAAGAGAAAAAGTGAGCAACTGTACGAAAGAATGCATGTCACGTGCGAGGTAGAGGTAACTATCGTGGATGTGGACGAGGAAGATTTGAGGCATACAGAAACCTATGTCACAATGGTACGGGTACGGGTTCGGGTACGAGGGTACGGGTACGGGTACGACATTTTTTAAAATCATGGTACGGGTACGGTGACTATTATATATAAAAAATAGTTATTATATATAATTAAACCATAATTATTATATATAATTAAACCACAAGTAACTTAAAATCATGATTTTTTAAGTTATAATGACACTTCTTATGTTAAAGTAAAAAATAAAATAAAAAAAAATCAAAAACAAGTATTTTTTTGAGTTTTTTTGTTAAAATAATGTTTGCATCTGGATCCGACCCGGATCCAGATTCGAGCCGTACCGGTACCGTACCACTGTACCGGTACCCGTACCCCCGTACCGGTACGTGGTACGCCACCAAAGTGGCGTACCACTGTGACTTAGACAGAAACAAGTCAGAAGGAGGTGACACTAACAATCAAAGACATGGCCACAAAAACAGGTACTGTGTTTTTTGTAAAAGAAATGGTCATACTGAAGCGTATTGTTGGGATAAAGCAAAACAACAAGTTAATGTAGTGAAAGAGAAAGTAGAAGTTGGTAACTTATTTTTTACTCATACAGAGTCAAATGAAAATATTGATAATGTATGGTTTTTAGATAGTGGATGCAGTAATCATATGACAGGAAAGAGAAGCTTGTTTTGTGATATTGATGAATCGGTGAAGCAACAAGTTCGACTTGGAGACAACAAAGAGGTGCAAATTGATGGTAAAGACACAATTGAGATATCAATTAAAGATAGTACTAAAAGGTTGGTACATGATGTTTATTATATACATTAGCATATAACTTACTAAATGTTGGACACTTAACACAAAAAGGATATTTGATTTGATTTCATGATGATGTATGTGAAATAAAAAAAATGTTCTACCATGCCACTTATAGTAGTGCACATGACAAAAAACAAAATGTTTCCAATCGAGCTTTCACACTTTGATGCATATGCCTTGGTTGCATACATGAATAGAGTGTATAAGTTATGACACTTAAGATATGGACACTTGCACTACAATGGACTGAAGTTATTGGGGTAGAAAAAATTAGTTGTTGGCTTACCTCGTCTTACCAATAATGAAGATATTTGTGAAGCATGTGTGTATGAAAAACAACATCGTCTTTTATTTCCAATTGAGAAAACATGGAGAGCAAAAACTCCTTTAGAATTAGTGCATGCTGACATCTGTGGACCAACAAGAACTCCATCTCTAAATAATAGTAGATATTTTCTACTATTCACTAATGATTTTTCTCGATGAGTTGAGTGTTTTTTCTTGTTGAAAAATCTGAAGCCTTTAACAAGAACTCCATCTCTAAATAATAGTAGACTATACAATCCAGTAACAAAGTCTTTAATCATTCGGCGTGATATCATTTTTGATGAGAATGAATCATGGGAATGGACAACAATAGAATATCAACATATTCAATTTGTTGAATAAACTTCTCATTCAAATGCATCAACGTCAAGTGCTACTCATTCAAAAGAGACCAATTCAGATCATGAAAAAGATGTCGAAATAATTACAGATGAGTCTTCTCCACCAAGAAAGGTACGATCTCTACATGACATATATGTTTCTTGTTCATTTGCTTTTATGGTAACTGAACCATCATGTTATGAAGAAGCATGTGGTAAAGAAGAATGAGAAAAAGCAATGCAAGAAGAGATCAATACAATTAAGAGAAATGATACATGACAACTAGTAGATTTGCCACAAGGAAAGAAACCTATAAGTGTGAAATGAGTTTACAAATTGAAGTATAATATTGATGGAGATGTGCAAAAATACAAGGCCAGACTAGTCGTCAGAGGATATGTATAAAAATATGGCATTGATTATTTTGAAACTTTTTTTCCTGTTGCTCGTTTTGAGACTATTAGGATAGTATTGGCACTTGCAGCTCACTTAAAATGGAAGGTATTTCAATTTGATGTCAGATCTGCTTTTTTGAATGGTGCTTTAGAAGAAGATGTATATGTACATCAACCACAGGGCTTTGTCATAATTGGACATGAGAAGAAAGTGTATAAGTTGAAGAAGGCCCTTTATGGCCTCAAGCAAGCACCAAGAGCATGGTATGGGAGGTTTGACACATATCTTCACAAAAATGGGTTTTGACGTTGTGAGAGTGAACCCACATTATACTTGAAAAATGAAGGCATAGATATGCTTGTGGTATGTGTTTATGTAGATGACATTATCTACATAGGATCAAATGATGTGCTCATTCAAAAATTCAAGGATAGTATGATAAGTGAGTTTGAAATGTCAGATTTGGGTTTATTGCATTTCTTCCTTGGTCTTCAAGTTGTTCAAACAAATAATGACATTTTTATCTCTCAAGAAAAATATGCATTTAGCCTACTTAAGAGGTATAAAATGTTAGATTGCAAGTCGTGTTCCACTCCTATGAATGGAGGTGAAAAGTTGACTTTGTCTGATGGGATGCTAAAGCCAATGAAACATTGTTTAGAGGTCTAGTTGGTGGCTTGTTATATTTGACTCATACACGACCAGATATTTTATTTGCTGTCAGCTTGATATCCAGATTCATGCACAATCCATCATTACACCATTTGGGAGCAGCAAAACGTGTATTGCGTTACATTCGTGAAACTACTGAATATGGAATTTGGTATAAATCAGATGTTTGTTTCAACTTACTTGGTTACACTGATAGTGACTGGGCAGGAGCTGTAGATGATCGAATGAGCACAAGCGGTTATGTTTTTACACTTGGATCAAGTGCTATATCGTGGTGTTTAAGGAAGCAAAGTACACCGACATTATCATCTTCAGAAACGGAGTATATTGCTGCATCTGTAGCTACTTGTCAGGTAATTTAGATGCGTCGTGTTTTGAAAGATCTTGGTCAAAGTCAAACTAAAGGAACACCAATTCATTGTGACAACAAGACAACTATAGCAATGACAAGAAATCCGATTTACCATGGACACAAAACATATTGACCTTCGTCATCATTTCATTTGTGAGATTGTTGGTAAAGGTCAAATTGTATTAAGGGGGAGTGATGAAAGTTAATGCAAAATTAATACAGCTGCCTTTATGAAGAAGGTGAACGGTTTAACTTTTGGGTTCTCCAAAAGTTCCATCGTGCCAAGACATGTGCCCCTTCACCTTGCCTATTTTAATTTTCAGTTTTTTGTTTTTAATATGGTCATTATATTTTCAATTTTTTGTTTTTAATATGTCCATAATGATCATAGTGGAGTTACCAAGAGTCAATGTCATTTATTTTTCAGTTTTTTCTTACATGTATAAATATGGCCCTTTGGGTTGGTCAAAATGTGTGAGAAAAAGCAATTCAAGTGTGCTCCAAATTTTTAGTGTTGTGTGTTCTTATCACGTGTCATGCCTTTGTGATAACTTGAAGAAACAAGTGCTCGATTAGTGTATTGTGTTCTTGTGTTGTGTCATTCACAGGAGCATAAGAAGAGGAAGTGCAGACAGGTCATTCCTTTTGCTAACAAGACGGCGTCTTCCGAGTCGTCCCCATCGCAATGCTGGGGACGTGAGAGGTGGTGAAGACGATGACTTCCCATTCATGAGCTGCATTAGCATCTACGCCACCAGGACGTCGTCCTCCAGCATCCTCGCCAGCCACTCGTCCTCTGCTTCCATGGCCTCAACGGCACAGCCTCTGCCTCTCCCTTTCTCCCCGCACAAAGAGAGGTTCTCTCTTTCTTTCTTGAATCTACAGGTTCTCTCTCAGATCTCTCACTCCAACGCGTTGACGATAACCTTTTACTTGTTTACAAATTGGCTATTTAAAAAATGATAAAAAATTGGATTATTATTCAACCGACCGACCTTGCTTCTATTGGCTTCTTTTCCGTTACTCCGGTTTGTGATAAGTCGGTATGTCAATTAACAATAAAACCGTTGGTCTCTCTCTTTTTTGCGTTTGGTTGAGAGCGACTAGAGATACAAGCCCAAATTTAGAGTTCGTACCCTATTTAATTTTTTAGCATTAGGATAATTATCAATCAAATGGAGCGTTGAATAAGGCATAACGATGTTATCACCTGATTAAATAATTTTTTAGCATTAAACAAAAAAGATAAGTAAGGAGAACAATCCCTTTCTCCTTGCACAAAGAGAACAGGTTCTCTCTTTCTTTCACGGTTCTCTCATTCGATCGAAGACCTTGAAAGCCAAATAACAGTTTGAGATTGTTCTCCCTCTTGTTCTCCCCTTCCGCGCACGAGGAGAAGAGGTTTTTTGTCTCGCTAGGCGTTGAAAGTCAGAATAGTGTAATGAGATTTTTCTACGCAATATTTCGATAGATTGTGATAACGTTTTACTTATTTACAGATTGACCGTTTAGAAAACGATACAGAAACTGGATAATTATCAATCGAATGGAGCGTTGAATAAGGCATAACGATCTTCTCACCTGATTAAATATTTTTTTGGCATTAAACAAAAAAGATAAGTAAGGAGAACAATCCCTTTCTCTCCGCACAAAGAGAACATGTTCTTTCTTTCTTTCACGGTTCTCTCATTCGATCGAAGGCCTTGAAAGCCAAATAGCAATATGAGATTGTTCTGCATCTTCTTCTCCCCTTCCATGCACGAGGAGAAGAGGTTCTCTGTCTCGCTAGGCATTGAAAGCCAGAATAGCGTAATGAGATTTTTCTGCGCAATATGACGATAGATTGTGATAACGTTTTATTTATTTACAGATTGGCCGTTTAAAAAATGATAAAGAAACGGATAATTATCAATTGAATTGAGCGTTGAATAAGGCATAACGATCTTCTCACCAGATTAAATAATTTTTTAGCATTAAACAAAAAAGATAAGTAAGGAGAACAATCCCTTTCTCCCCGCACAAAGAGAACAGGTTCTCTCTTTCTTTCACGGTTCTCTCATTCGATCGAAGGCCTTGAAAGCCAAATAGCATTATGAGATTGTTCTACCTCTTCTTCTCCCCTTTCGTGCACGAGGAGAAGAGGTTCTCTGTCTCGCTAGGCGTTGAAAGCCAGATAGCATTATGAGATTGTTCTACCTCTTCTTCTCCCCTTCCGTGCACGAGGAGAAGAGGTTCTCTGTCTCACTAGGCGTTGAAAGCCAGAATAGCGTAATGAGATTTTTCTATGCAATATGACGATAGATTGTGATAACGTTCTACTTATTTACAGATTGGCCGTTTAGAAAACGATAAAAAAACTGGATAATTATCAATCAACTACTTTCCTTCTGTTTCCCACCGTTCCCTTATCAGATTCGGTATAAGTCGTCAAAATGAGGAATGACTTTCCGCTTTGCTAGTTATCTCTCTCTTTTGCTTGATAGAGGGTAAAGACCAACTTTTTACATATTTACAACGAAGTTATTTAAAGTTTTGTAAATTATAAAGAATATATATATATATATATATATATATATATATATATATATATATATATAATGAGATTGACAGGTACTGTTCCCCTATGTCTAGATGCGCTGCACGGGCTGAAGGAGTCGGCCCGTGACAGCTACATTGTCTTTATTTTTTTTAATGGAGCGTTGAATAAGGCATAACGATCTTCTCACCTGATTAAATAAGTTTTTAGCATTAAGCAAAAAAGTTAAGACATATCTCAATTCACGCTAACAAGGATTCCTAATTTTATTTCCGACCGATTTAAAAAGATAAATTCAGTGTTATCTAGCTAGGGATGTCAATCTATCGGTTTTGAATTGAACATCTTACCAAACTGTTCCAAAAAAATCAAATATGAAAAAAATTTAATATCCTATAAAAGAATCAGATATGAATGAGATTTAAAAAATAACATCTAGCCAGATTTGGATTCAGATATACATAAATATCTGACTACGGATTAGATTTAGTTTGAAATTGATATCCATATCCAACGATCTTTGAAATTCAGTCAAATTCAGATTCAAACATGAATATAAAAACTGGTTTCAAATCAAATTCAGATAGTAAAATCAGATTTCAGATTCTGATTTGGATATGACTTTTAAAGATATGTGAATATTGGAAAAAAGTAATATGATGAATGGTATATCCAATTTAAAGCGAAGTTATCGACATCCCTAATGATATCCAAGTCTATGTACACAGGCCCGTAGAATAGCTGAAGGTGCATTGTATCACCCGGAGTTGACGATGCCGATTCCTACCCGTTTACCGATTCAGCCCATCTATTTTAAGAAAAATACTTTTTCCTTCCTTATTCAAAGACTGCTCGATGCAGATCAATGGAGACCAAATGCAAATAGGCCGCTAGAGTGTATCGCGCGTTCAGGGTCTTTGTACCAGGTGAAAACCGAAATGCGAAGCCGGAAATTGCAACACAAGCCGGACGGACGGGTGTTCAATGTGCATATTATTTTGAAAATGATATTTATATTTTTTATTTATGTATTGTTTGTCCTTAGAAACTCTTTGTTCCATAAAAGTTATACTTAGCTTTGAAATTATTGTTCAGAGGATGCTCATTTTTTAATTGAGCCTGAAAAGTGGGTTTTAAGCCAATTCTTTAAACCATGGTCCAGATCATCTGCAAGTTCTGCTTGCAGATTCAGGACTTCTTACAGCTGCTGCTTGTTCCTAGTAAAAGTAAAGTGTAGTATCCACAGGGGAAGTAAAACAGAAAACTCAACGTGTGAAAGACAAAAACATTGAGGGAGAAACATTTACTTTCTTCAACAGTAAAACTAACTTTACAAAATGAACCCACGTCCCTTTATATAGAGAAAGAGATGGATTGTGGTTTTGGATCCTTTTCCAGTAAATGAAACTTTCTAAGTCTAGTTA
Organism: Nymphaea thermarum; assembly: GCA_011799765.1. Lineage (NCBI taxonomy): Eukaryota > Viridiplantae > Streptophyta > Magnoliopsida > Nymphaeales > Nymphaeaceae > Nymphaea > Nymphaea thermarum. The sequence continues at coordinate 89,971 of JAANDH010000338.1, forward strand.
CAAGATTTGGATCTTGATATATTTGCTTCTGGCTCTGCATCAAGATCTGAATTTTGTTGGATCCACGTGCACCAGGCATGGTTAATATCCATACTATTAATTTGAGAACTTCGACTAGAGAAAGGGGCAGCTGAGTATATATCTATATAATAATAATAATAATAATAACGTTGGATGCATCTAAGAAAGAGATAATCCTCGAGCAAACTATAGCTTATCCATTCCGGAAAAAGAAGGCTTAAACTATAAGAGGCCAGAATGAAGTTTGATCTTCACCAATTACGCCAATCCTTGGTTTTCATAGCTCAGACCTTTGCTCAAGTTGAAACGGAAAAAGACGTGCCTGGCAAAAAGTTCTGGCTTTAATAAATAATGATGGCAGTAAGGTCGCCGCATCAGCAAGTCCAAGATGCATAAGATGTTGAATATAAATTTGAAATTCTTGAATGCACCCATAAAAAAGAGATACATAAAATCTGCACATCAAAGAATTTCTTACAGTTTTGCAGGAAACGTAGAAGTGAGACAGACAGTGATAGAGAACAATGCAAATGAAATGAACAATGGGCAGATTTAGACGTGCGTGCGACCTGAGGTCGACTGGACAAACGACTCGAACTTAAATATGCTTGGGGGTTTCAAAATTCCAGCAAAGTCCGTCAGGTTTCAGTTTCTGAAGATGGAATCTTGAAAGAAACCATCAAAAAAGTGATTCAAGTTAGTCCAGTGACGTGAGGTTTGGGAGATTTGATTCAAGGGCTCGCTGCTTTTTGCAATTTTGATATGTTCGCAACCTGAGATCTCAAAACCAGCCGGCCGGAGGGAAGTTCAAGTCGGGAAGAACAGCTGATGTACTGCAGTCAGGAAGAGAGGTGCCGCAGCATGTCTCTGCAGTGGCGGCATTCTCGTGAACATTTTCAGATGGCAAGTTCTCAGCAACATTTGTAAGGGCAGCGGGAGTCAGGGCATCTGGTTGTACAGGTGTCTCAATCTCTGGTGCCACAGAGGGATGCGCAGAGACCTCTGATGAAGGGAAGACCACTGCCTTCGGTTCTTCAGGTGCAGGTGGTTTCAACTGCAAGGCAAAAGAGAATAGTTTGAGGAAAAGCCCTTCATTAAACCTCAAAAACTCAAAAAAGAATGCATGTTCATGAACACATACACAGAGAAGAGGTGCCTTTGAAAGAAGAAAAGTGTCTAAAGAAAGTAAATTTCAGTCGCTAGTCCTTGATTTTTATGACAACAACGCATTTTATATAACACAAAAAATGAGCTGGTTCTTAGATAACTACCATAAACTTCAGACCGACCCTTTTTCTGCATCTTGGTGATGGAATGATGACGCCAGGCGGTTGCAACAACGCATCGCCAGGTGCTTGCAACTGCATGGCAAAAGAGCATAGTTCAGGGAAGCCCTTCATTAGACATAAAAAAGATGTGCATGTTCATGAACATAAACAACCCAAGAAGACATAAAATGCACATATTAGAAATCGCAGGAAAAAGGATGACATGAAACAAATGAAGAAAAACCCATAGGTTTTCTACCTATCTGGCTATCTGGTTTCTTCTGCATCCCGTTTTGCAGAATTTAGGACGATGAGAGAAAGAGAGCGAAGTGTGTAAAAAAATTTTCAAACATCAAGAACCCTAGCCAGGACTCTATCTCTCTCTTACACACACACACACAAACAGAGCGCAAGCAAAGAAGCCAAGGTCCGTACCAGGACAAGCCATCCTCCACCCTTCGGCGAATCACCATTGCCGCCATGCACCAAACAAAGAATTTAGCTAATGGAAATAGTTGACTACCCACCATAAATCATAAGAAAAAGCAGCATAATATTCGAACCAACGAATAACTGAACCTCACTGTAACTCGATTCATATCAACGGAGAGAGGACAGGAAACATAACAGCAGGAGCTCGTCGGAAGAAACCAAACCTTCGCTATACTCGCAGAGGGTTCACCGTTAGCCCTGCTGCAGGACGTCGACGGAGAATCATCTCCAGCTTGACCGACCTTCCGGCTCTTTTGACGTTTCGCAGAATCCGCCGCCTCACCTGCATTCCTTCCGGGGCTCGTCTTCCACTCCAACGGCGAAAGAGGGCTACCGTTATGACGTCCGGCCTCAACGAGCGTCAACGGCGCCGCTGGCTTTGGTGCCCTCTCGTTGATAGCGCCACCGTCGAACCAACCATGCAGCCTCGGTGTGGAGGGAAGACGGCGTCTTCCGAGTCGTCCCCATCGCAATGCTGGGGACGTGAGATGTGGTGAAGACGATGGCTTCCCATTCATGAGCTGCATTAGCATCTGCGCCACCAGGACGTCGTCCTCCAGCATCCTCGCCAGCCACTCGTCCTCTGCTTCCATGGCCTCAGCCTCTGCCTCTCCCTTTCTCCCCGCACAAAGAGAGGTTATCTCTCTCAGATCTCTCACTCCTTCCATGGCCTCAGCCTCTGCCTCTCCCTTTCTTTCCCGTTACTCCGGTTATAAAACCGTTGGTCTCTCTCTCTCTGTTTCGTTGAGAAATACAAGCCCGATTTGGTGTCGGTACCGTATTTAATTTTTTTTGACTCAGCATAGTATCATATTAGATTTTTCTAATGATTTTTTTTCATGGTTTAATGTGGGTAGTGCCTCATGTATCTCCACCACTGAATAAAAACAACCCGACTTTAGCATGGAAGACAAAAAACTCAAATGTAGATCCATGCAAATGAATTCCAAGCATACTGGGCCTCTAAGCATATGTATTAACATAAAGTGCACATATAATTTGATTATTTTACTAAAAAAATGGATTCAGATTCAGATTTAAAAAGTGACATATGATTAGATTCAGATTTAAACATACACAATATCTGATTAGATTCAAATTCAGATCAGATTTAGTTTTACATAAATATTATATATTCAATGCTCTTGCATTTTGAAAATAGGTCAAATTCAATTCAAAATTCACATCTAAATTTACATTATAATAGAAAACTCAGATTTAGATCGGGTTCAAATTGTAAAATGAGACTTCATATTCAAATTGCTTATATTTTGGAATCAAATTCAAACCCAAATATGTGAATATTTGAGAAACCGGATATGATTAAAGGTACATTTAAATTAAATCCAATCGAATCTGTTGACATCACTAGTGATATCCAAATTAATGTGTACCGGCCTGTACCAGAATCGGCCAACATCCATTGTATCGCTCCCTATTCACACAACGACCTAATTCCTGCCCTTTCACCGATTCAGCCCATATATTTTAAGAAAATTCGATCCCTACTGCTCGATGGATACCAAATGCAAATCGACCGCTAGAGCGTATCTTTCAGGTTCTTTATACAAGGTGAAAACCGAAATCCACAGTGGTAAACTAAAATTATATTTTGAAAACCAGAAATGGGAAGCCGGAAATGTGTCCTATGTGCATATTATTTTGAAAATGGTGTTTACGTTTTCTACTTATTTATTGTCTGTTACTCGTTAGAAAAAATTTTCTACTGTAATGTTATTCCTTGCTTTTATCTTCTTGTTCAAATAAAGGAAGCTCATCTTTTTGAACAAATGCATAGAATCTAGTGGGTAAAATAAAGTTATAAAACAAGAAAAGAGATTACCAAAGTTTCATCTTCCTTGCATTTACATCTAATTCAAATATGCCGCTATGTCTCCAAGGCATCACTTCATGGTGGATAGATCCGAGTGAAGGTCCATGCCTCATTGGATTACTCATTCTTCACTGTCAAGGTATATGGATCCAAACCATGGTCCAGATCTCAATGAATTTTGTTGAATCCAAGTGTACCAGACAAGGTTGATTTCCATACCCGAACCAAGTATGGACCATTTACTCTGGTTGCCGTAGCTCCCTCCTGCTCCCCTTTTGGTCTCTGCAACAGTACCTCCGTCCTTCCGACCGTCTTCTCCGGCGGGCTGCCGCCCTTTCGGTCGTGTTGTTCGGCGGGTGACCGTCTCCTGGAAATTGCTGAAGACGATTTCCCTTTTCCTCTGCGGGTCAGTATTCTCTCTCGCTGTTGCTGTTGCTCTTGCTCTCTCTCTCGTATCTTTTAAACAGGAGCATGAAGCCCCTGAAATTGCCGAAGTTGGTCTCAAGAATTTTTGGGCATTGGGCGAATTTGATCAACGTTGCATATTATTTTCAGATTTTGTGTCATTTAGGGCCCGTTTAGTGGCCCTGGATTTTTGCAGAGGGAGTATAAAAATCCGTGAATCGGATTTTGTCCATGCTCCGTCATGCACAGGATAAAAGTCCATGATCTCGAGTGGGAGGGCGCGGATTGTTTTCTACGGGAAAAGTCGGACCTTCGTAGGTCCGACTTGTATCCACGGCCAAAAGAAGTGTCCGTTGGGGCATCTCACTCCATCGTCTCAAGGGGTCTTTCACCCCATCGCAACACCCTTTCACCGTTCACTACAGTACTCATTTACCACAAAACTCACAGTAGTGGTCTGCTCGCACTCCCATCGCAGCATCCTCCTTCACGAGGTAGGGCTTCTCTGTCTCTGCCTATGTTTCTCTTTCTTGTCTTGCGCCCCCTTTCTACCTCTACGTGTATTCTTCTTATTACTCTTAATCTTCTTCTTCCTTTTCTTCTGTCAACCTCATCCTATCACCGACGAATCTCTTCCTGATTCGTATATTTGGGTGTCATATCAGGCTGTTTCTTTGCTAATTCTTGGCTGTAGAGGGAGAATTCTGAATTGGGTTGTGAATTTACACTTTTTGGTATTCAAGTCATATAATAGTAATAGTTGCTATATCTTTTAAGCTTAAGGAAGTAGCAAGATCAACTCCATCGCAATGTCTTTCTTTGTCACAAGATTCCTGATCCTTCCGAATTGACATGTTTCTTTCTTGTTATTGTCTGTTTCTGTGATATTTTCTGGTTCATCAAGATTTACATACTGAAAACTAAGAGCGAGTTAGCTAAAACTTGCTTGGATAAATAGGATTTCCTAAGAGAGAACTTGTGCTGGTTTGATTTTCTGGAATAGGGATAAGCAATTCTAATACTCAGTCATGGAAAACGGAAGAGGAATGTTTAGTAGCTAAAACAATGGGTCTAGGCGTCTAGGATTCAAAAAAGGACGATCGTGAATTTGTGATAAACATTTTAAAGTGGAACTTTATCGTTTCTTCGTTTGATTTCTCGGAGTTATGTGATTTTGAGTTTTTCATGGTATCTTTAGAGATTTGAAGTTGAAAGCCGGTAGGACCTTTTGATGCAATGAGAAGAGGACAAAATACCAATGATTATTCTCTCTCTCACTCAGTTTTTTTTTTCTCTATAATGGAGCGTTGCTCTTTAGTTGCCTTAGCAAAGAAGCAGAAAACCTCTGTTACTGAATTTTTTGCTTATCTTTGACATATTTTAACTAGGATTTTTAGAATCTGTTGCTTTTGTCAACTTGCAAATTAATGTAAAATCATAACAGAAATCTTTGATGTTCTGGACCAACTTCACCTTAACTATGCGCATGGCGAGAAAAGGTTATACTCAAACTAAATTTTGCGTTTCCTAGGGTCCGCTGTCTATCCGAGCCAATACAATGGCATTTGCACATACTTGATGGAACATATTGGATAGTGGAGGTCCTTATGTGAACTTTAGGATGCTTTGTGGAGTATAACAATGTAGCTGTCAAACATGAGAAGATGAAGGCAGAAGAAATGTGTGGATAATTTGTTACTGTACCAAAAAATCTCACGGTGGAAATTCAGTGGCTTTGGCAGAGAGAATACTAGTGTGTGGAAATTGGTTGAAGTTTTTTTACTTCTCAAATTGTAGATAACTATTGATATTATGAATGATAAGCATACAAGCAGAGGTGCAACCAGAAAATTTATTTGGGGGACAGCTTCTCATTTTGCAAAGAAATTTATATGTCAAAGTTTGTTCTAAAAAATCCAGCAGGACATGGTTACCTCTGCCCATGCATCCAAACAAAATCTTTGCTTCTTAGTGATAAGGAAGCTGATTCGATCAACTTGTAGAGAATCCTTTTCAAAGTTTACTAAGAAAGTATTAGTCTTCTCTATGTTTTTTCGGTCACATTAAATGTGCCTTGCCAGGATTTGAGCATCCTCTCCTCTTAATCTTGGTTCCCTTTTCATGGATCCTTTTTTTTTTTTTTTTGGCATTAGAGAATTTGTACCCATAGAACAATGTAGCCTGTCGTGTTAAAATTATGAGCAAAGTCCTGCATAGTGGAATATTCAGTTATATGATCTTGAATGTTTGGACGATATACAAAAGGGGCTTCTCTAAGGCAGATAACTCAAGACCACATGATGCTTCTATCGTGAGTAGTATGTGTGTACTGGTTTATGTATATATGTTTATAACATATACAAAGCGCCCATGTATCATATTATTGTTGGAGTAGTACAGATGGGAATTTGTTTGTGTGCTACCTATTCCAGGCACATATAGGACATGAGGCCTTTGAAAAAAAAAATAATCTTGATTTGGTTGAATTCATATCCAGACCTGATTGGTTAGAAAGTGTGGTAGGAGGGTTAAAACTTCTGAAGAGAACTTCAGACTCTTCAGTAGTTTTGTGAGTTCTTAATAGTTCTGGTTGAAAATATTAGAAGGGATTTTTCATGTAACTCTAATAAATTGGAGAACTGTGTAAATATATGAATGATTTAACTTCACCTTTTTTATTAAATAATCTGGTTTTGGCCTATTTGGATACAAATAGGTTCAGTTCCTTGTTATTTCAATTAGTGCGGATATAGGTCAGCTTACAAATTGTGTTTGCATCACAGTGCAATCATAAAAAATGCATTGATTTGGTTAAAATCAGGTTTGGGTCTTAGATTGAAAATCTGGGAGCCTACTCAGCTTTTGGATGGGTTGAAATTTTGGGCCAATCTACCTGTGCATTTATTTTCTTCAGGTTTGATTGGATCAGAATAAACTGGTCCAGTTCTTGTTCTTCCAGGTTCTGTCATACTGATACATGAGGCAAGGGTTGAGGTCTTTTGGAGAAAGAATTGATGCTTTTAAAGTTGGAAGCACAAGTAGTGCTATTGTTTAATCACAAAATTTATGTTAACTTTTATGTACAATCATGTCATGCTGGTGTAGTATCTACTTTGCTATGTAGTATATCTTGAGGCGTCTCATGTATGTGATATGGCTTATTGGTAGCCATGCAAAACATATATTGAACATTAGAAGCTATATACTTGAAGCTTAAGAAGTTTAAGTCTTGTAAGGACCTATGTGTAATTAAGATGCCACTGGTGCAACATTTTTATCAGCAAGGCAAATTTATAAAAAAATGGTTGGTTTTATATTGAAGATCTGATTTTTCTCAATAGTGTCATCTAGTCCTCATAATACTAAGCAGTATTCATGATGTTTTGCATTTCTTTATAGAAGTCAAGTTCATTTACAAGTATCCATTTAATTTGAATCCAAAGAAGATCAGTAATGTTGGAATTAAAGGAAAAAGAAATGGTTATGAGCTGGTTTCAGTCAAAGTACATGTTTATTGTTTTCTCTGTACGTGTGTGTGTGTGTCCTTGCTATATAGTGTCTGAAAGATATGAATTTGTTCTAAGACAGGTTTGGAGGATAACATAGAACAATGAGTGAGAGGTTTACAATCCAGATTAGCTCTAGCTTGGTTGATAGGCTTGCAGAACAAGATGGAAAGGTTAAGAAACCAAAGAAATCCAAGTCAAAGAGCCAGGGTAAGGAGCATGTACATCATCCACCCATTGACTCAAAAACATCAACTCCTGCTGGAGGATGGCCACCACTCCCTTCACAGTTACCTGTGCCTTTAGTGCAGCCTCCTGCTCCTCCTCCTTCAGCCGCTGTCACAAATCCGGAGATACATGCAATTCAGTCCATCCTACGGGAGAGTGAGCAAGTCATTGATAGGATGAAAAAGATAGAGGCCAACATGACTGAAGAAGTTAAACAAAGGGCAAAGGAACTTCATGACAAGGAGTTTAAACTTCCCTACCAGAAGCCTCTACCTTGCGTAGCAGAAAAAGATGCTTGCTTGCAATGTTACAAGGAACACATGAAGGATCCTCTTAAATGTGCACGGGTTGCAAGAAACTTTGCAGATTGTGCGAGACAGGCTCGGCAGCAGGTAACGTCTTTACTAATAGAAACCTTATTCTGTAGAGTAAATTTTTGGTTCCCTGACCTTGTAAGTGAAGATGCACTAGCCTTTTTTTCTAGTTCTTGTTTGTCTTACAAATAACTTATGATGATATCATTGTTCAGGCATAATTTTCGATTACCGGCAAACTTTATGGCACATATTTGGCATCGGGTGAGCTGACATGCGTTCTGGAGTGGATTCACCTTGAATTGGAGCTTACTGTGTGTCTCTGACACTTCTGAAATTCTCAATCTTGTTCCTCATATTCCATCAATTTTCCATGATCATCAATGGTGGACCATGTCAATAATTGTGAGATGGAATTTATTTTTGAAATGCATGTCCGGTACTTCATTTTGCTTTTGAATTTTCAAGGTGGGTCATTTTCCCTCCGTTGGCATAGGCATGAATCCCTCAGCCATTACAGCAATGAATTTCAGTCCTACCTGTAAGGAATAACTCGTCCATTTGTTCTGAAATGAGGAACAATGCTACGGGAAGTTAATTTCAAGAATATGCTTGTGATTTTCGATCCTTTGAAGTAAGACAATTCTGCCTTCCAATGGGAGTTATGCATAGAAGTTAGAACTATGGATGCCAGTTGATTTATGGTGTCCATAACCTTTTCGGTTGCAGGTGAGTTGAGAAAAAAAAAAAAAAAGAAAGAAAAGAAAGAAAATCTCGCCATTGTTCTGAGTCTATTGGATCATTGAGCTCATTTATGTCTTCTTGACACGCGTTGATAGTAATGGTAACAAGCAATGAAGTGAAAAGGAAATTGGCTCTTACAGTCAATTATGGTTCCATGTTACAGATATCCAAACTTTGTCCATTGAAGAGTTACTGCAGGTCAAACAGTAGATTCTAAGGCTAGGACGTGCTCAATGACAATGCTGAGGACTCTGTGATATGGTGGTTGAGCGCTTTAGTTTACGTTTTGTGCAGTGATAATGCCCTTTGAAGAAGCCTTTTAATCCCATGCAATCGAATGGCTTAATTTCCAGATGCAAATTGAGAATCTCAATCGCAATCAAGACGTCCGTTCTAAACGGTTGCTTGATGCTTCCCTCGCACGAGGGACTCGTCGGAATCTGCTGTTCCTAGTCACGGTTTGAATACAACAGTTCTTGGGACGTTCAGGGTGGTTTTGATTTCTTCACTTGGTGATCAGTTTAGAATCCTAAATCCGTCCTACAGCTGAATAATGTTCACACTTTGAAAATTTTTAGACATAGGATCCAAGCATGGGCCATTGAGGTCAGCTTGATCAAGCATCGTGAGCTTGCCTCTAAGATCTCCCAACTTCTTGTTGGGGGGTCTTCTGATCTTCTTGTTTCTGCTCTCCGCTCTCTCTCGCACTTATGTACATACGCCTTCGGTATCTTTAAAACTCTTTTCAATGGCCATGCAACTAAAGCTTGAGGTTAGCTTGAACGTTCTTGTTCTTTTATCAAGCTGAGGTGATCAAGCATGTTTGTTTCGTATAGTTGAATTGGAACGGTAGTTTCCTTAAAATAGTGCTGGACACTCTTCCCTTAGAAAAATCAGTGAAACTACTGTAAGACCATGGACGAAGGTATGTGCATGGCTCCTTAAATATGAACACTTGCGTCAACCCTCTGGTATTTTTAGCAAGCTCATCAGAAAAACTGCACATCTGCCCATATCGGCTGATAGCATCACGTAAGCAACAATGAGAATAAAACTTATCAGCCTGTTTATTAACAAAATAATGGTTAAAAATGATTCTCAGTTGTTTTTTTTAGACAAATACGGTTTGATACAGGCTGACGGATATTGATGATACGACACATTCAAAATCCAATATTTGCAAGTTTATTGGGAGAGTAAGAGTAGTATTTTAACTTAATAAATAATTTTTGGCTCCCCCACCACTCTGCCGATCATTTAATGTCATCCAGTGATTGATTGAAGAGAATATTTTACAATGTCTACATGGAAAACGTGGTATAGGAGTGTGTTTTACCTGTAACATCATGTGAGCTTTCGCCTTTCGGTCAACCATTTCATTGTTCATGTTGCCCTTGATTAAGACTTCCTTTTTCCGAAAGAGACATTACGTTGCTGACGCGGTGGTGTTCTTGAAAAACAAGCCCTCATGTTATCTGCTTCTATGTGGCTGTTATAATTTTTTTAATTTGAGCATTTCTTTTCTCTTTCTCCAATAATAATGACAAGCGTCTAAAATGAACGACATTCATAAGTACGTGTATATATATATATATATATAATGACAAGCGTCTAAAATGAACGTTCATAAGTACGTGTATATATATATATATATATATATATAATGACAAGCGTCTAAAATGAACGACATTCATAAGTACGTGTATATATATATATATATATATATATATATATATATATATATATATATATAAGGGTTCCGAGTTTTTACAGTAGGCAGCATGAAATGGTTGAACTTGATATTCAAATTCTGCATCTGGTGAGCATATATAATGAGAATTGAATCCAATTAAGTTGAAGGCACCAATTAAGTTTGGCCATAGTCACAGGTTTTCGCATCTTACTTAATTTTGATTTTTTAAAAAAAGATAACAAGAAAAAGAAAGAAAAAACCACATCATGAATACATGCCATCTCTCCCCTCTGAATCCAAGTGGTCCGACTTGGGCCAATTATCACTGATTTTAACAACACTCTCTCGCTACTTTGCAATTTTAAGAGTTTGCGTTTTTGTGTTTTAAATGATGAAGTTTTTCTCATATATCATTTGAAAAAAAAAGAAAAAACAATAATTAAAAAAAACTAAAAAAATCTTAAAAAATTAAGGAAAAATATAATAGATGAGAAACTAATAAGACAACATCAAAAAATAAATAGATCAACAACCAACAAAAAAATAAAAGATACTTAAGAAATGTGTTTTCCACTTCCAAATTTTTTGAGGGGCACTTGTATTATTCCATGTAAAGAAGAACCTTTTTAACCTCGGCGATTTGGAGCTCCATGAAAAGATAGTGATGGATTTGACAACGGGGTAAGCATGAAGTTCTGAATTGCTAGCCACCAGATTCAAATAACTAAACTCACCATCACGAAGAATACCAACTTGAAGATGGATATCAATTTCCATTCAAATTTATTCCCCAAGTTGAACGAACCTTGAAATTCAAACGAAATTTAGGGGACATGAGGTCAGCTTGATCAAGAATAGTCCATGTTCCTTTACTTTGAAGGGGACAAGATGTTGGGTAGAAACTTCGGTTCTTTGCAAGACGGCGGTCCCTTTGCTCCCCCGAAATCAGTTTCATGTCTATTTTTAAAAGCTTAGATGGAGAACTGGGTGATGAAATATCTTCTCAAAGAAGTAAACTTGTCATTCAAAGGGCAGTTTAATTTCCCTAAATTGATTACTTCCTGCTCAAATAGATCAGTAGTATCATCATATCATAAAATATCATATACACAAAAATAGAAATGAGGAGAATCTATGAATTGGGCGGGGAAGTAAACGGTTCGGGTTTGGATCTGATGGAGGTGTTACATAATTGGGCTTAATCGGATTCCATGGAATTGGACACACAATCAGACCTTAATTTGAAATAAAACTCAATTTCTACTAGCATAGAAAAGAACAAGATAATATATTTATATGTAACTGGATCGGATCTTTTTCAAATCTAAGCCAAATATCAGATTCGGATTCAGATGTAATTATGAAATTTCAAATCGGATCACTAATCGAATCTAAATTTCTTTATCAAATTCCAGATCAGTACCCCACAAACATCCCAATCATCTGGCTGAACCAATCGCCAATTTCTCGTGTCGGTGACCGGTGTTGGTGGGTGACTGTGAGACGGGGCGGGCGTTCCATGTACCGAAAAGTGGAAAACCGCCGATCGTCGCTCCCAAAATCTAATGGTTTCAGCTTTCAATCACAAGGCCTGTGTTCTTTCGCCGTCAAGTTTTTTTGCGCTCAAGTTTCTTGCCAAAAACAATATCCATGGCAATGATCTCAAGATTACACAGCCTCCAAAGTTTCTCAAGATCTTTCACAAAAGACGTTTGTTTCTATGCGTATGAATGCAAAACGTGATCGCCATCTACAGTGCCCGATTGCTAATTCCATCTGTGGCTTATGCAATTTGACTGTAATGAATGAAATTATCATAACTCATGTACAACTTACTAATGAACCATAACGTTTCATGTATTTCGACACATTTGCCTGTAGAATTTGAAGTAGTGTAGAGGAAAAAGAAATCCCCATCAAGATAATATCCAAGAACTGGAGCAACAAAAGTAGATGGGGAGCATAAAAACGTAAGAAACTTAAAATTTTGAAGTACCACCTGTGGATATTGAGCCCCATCTTCATTTTATCCCTCTGCTACAGATTTTTCAAATTACAACAGCCATGAAAGATGCCAGAAGAGGAAACAAAGAGGATCAGGACAAAAAAGGAACAACAGGAGAAGGAATTTCTACACCATCGGTCTACATGTATAGCAATTAGCAGAGAGGGTTCAGGACCTGGAGAAGGATCGCAAACGCGAAAAATCGAAGTGTGCCATGACTCCAACTGAGAGTGCTACCATGGAGAACATGCCCACGAAAGGCATCATCAAGACCCCGATGAAGAAGGCCATGGATCCCAGAAACATCAGCGTCGAGGCCGCACCCAGAAGCAGAGAGGCGAACTCCGCAGCCGTGATCCTTCTTCTGCATCTTGGTGATGGTAGAGATGAACTCATGAATTCGAGCATCAAGGAGGCCATGAGCCTCAACAGATCGTTGTTCTGCGACTTGGGCTGTGAATTCATCTCCAAAGAATGGTCTGCCGACTATCAGGAAGAAAAGGAAACGGGACTGATAAAGCTATTTTGACAAATTGGCTTTCTTTCTTCTGTTGGGACGTTGCTTTGGATTGCGTGGAAGGCATCGATTATTGCGCTCACATACGCGTATAATAAAATAGCAATTAAAATCGAAGTTTTTCTTTCTTCTTTTGCCTTCAAACAATAAACAAGTAACAATACAAAAAAGAAAATCACCCGCGATGACCATTCACCGTTGCCTGTAATCGGGATCGAGAAAAGAAGCAGAAATTGGAGTTAGATACGTTAAAAGACATGATTGCAAGCATGCCATTTTCCTAAGTTTTGTTTCATAAATTTAATCGGGTAAGATAATACAAAATTTGTCAATTGCATGAATTAAAAAATGTAAAAAAGGTTCCACTTTTAGATTTTATTTGTATGAGAGGATCTGAAGAAAATAACATTAAAAACGTCGCAAAAGGAAAAATAAGAGACATGATAAACATAAAATATATAAGTGATTGGAATGTCTTATGTTGGTTAAATTTTTGAAAAAATATTTGCAAAATGCCTTTGCATTGATCTACTATGCATGGGAGAAGAAAAAACTTCAAAAGTGCTGTTCTGTCATTGTCGGTTATGAAAGTGAATCCTTCGACAAAGAGATACATAAAATCCCTCTCTCTCTATGACTGTATCTTTGCTGCTTCATGTTTGTGTTTTGTTTTTCCTTCTTGCCGAATCTAAGTAACGTTAACCTTCTAAGGTTCTGTTTCATAAATTTAATCATATAAAATGAATGCAAACTTTATAAAATCATATGAACATTTTTTATTTCTACAAATTTGAACATTATGTACGTAGATAGTAACATTAATAACATTTAAAAAAAAGTACCAGACCCTTTGAATTGATGTACTATATGCCATGTGAAAAAAAGGGTCCAAAAGTGCGGTCTTTGACAATGTTGGATGAAAGCGAACCCTTTACCTGGAGTTATTCTCGAACAAGTCTGAGTGGTACCTCCGGTCAAGAAATATCTTTTTTTTTTTTCACAAAGGTCTATTGTATTTTCCAAAAGCAAATTAACATTTTTAAAAATATGAACATATAAAATTTTGGTGAACAAACTATCGGAACATGGTTATATGAGTCATATACTGGTGCATGAATTTTTATCCATCACCATAGTAAAATACTCTTCGTTCACACTAAAAAAAAAAAAATTGTAATGATAAAAACAAAAGTTTAAAAAAAAAATAAAAAGACTACAAAGAACATTTATTTTGCAAAATTACAAAAATACCCATGGCTCCTCTACTACCTACCGTGCGCGCGACGGCACACCCAACTTTTTCTACAAACTGCCAGGGTGTGGTGGTGGTGCACACAAATATCTCTCTCTAGAGTTTGATTGTTATCGCTGTGCCTTACAAGGTTGGGTGCGGCATTGAACTGAAGGTGCACTATATCCGCTCCTGTTGCAACCTTGGACATCTGGGGCTTTTGAATCATAAAGTTTCTCCTCCGTTAAGAAGCCTATAGGAATGCAAAGGACTGAGCGGCCCATTGATCCATTGCATTCTTGATAAGCACTTTGGGGCACGAATGAACTCACCTTCTCTCACAGCTGAAGAGTAGAAAGGCCAAGAAGCAAAGCCCGCAAAGGACTCGCAGCTACATGGTAATTTTTGCTCTTAGTTGGCAAAGATCGGCTCCTAGGGCTTCAAATGCTAGGCTTAAAATGGGTTTCTTGCTTTCAACAGGGGATGTATGTCCTAAATTTAGAAGATGATTCCCTTTAATCATGGTCGTATGTCGAAGTACAGAAATGGATTCGTCATGGTGGCACCACCGTAGTTGCAAAAGTTCTTGCCAATCTCTTGAGGGACGACCTGAAGAGTATCAGCATGAGCAGGGGAAGTGCATTGTATGATTGTGAAAGAATCAACCGTGGTTCTCGGTGGGGCATGTGTTCCATAGGGCGTTAGGTGCTGCGTCGTTCTTACATCCGTTGCAGCACCATTCGGAAATAGAGTGGGGGAGAGAGAGAGAGAGAGAGAACAACGTTAGGTGGGAAATGAAAAAACTACTGCAACATAATCAACAGATAACAGACTCCTCATCAAGTTATATTTTCTACTGGAAATATTCAGATTCTGGATATCAGGATATACTATTCAAGCATTTTGCTGCCAGTTGAGATGAGGGAGACGGGAAAAGGAGGTGTCATAATACTGCTCTCGTCAACGGAAGAAACAAATTGCAAGTAGCAATGGCTTACGCAAGAATTTAGAAGAGAAACACTCGCCACAAATGTTACATCAGTAAGGATGTGGAAGAACAAGCAACTGTGACTCGTTTGCTATCCACAAAGAAGAAAAGAGACAAATCTGTTATAGATTGCAGACATCTTTTGATGGGACTGGATCGACTGCGTGAACTCCAGTTCGAAGGAGGAAACCCAGTGATCGGAACCCAAAATGTTCCCTCTCTCAAGAGCAATTTTTCTAAGGAAGACAACGAAAATCATAAACATTAACAGGAATGACCCTTTCATCGTCAAATGCCCACAAGTGCTTCTGCGTTCTGTGGCATACTTGGTAGGTCGGCTTAAGATCTAGTTGAATAAGATAACGAGTTTTTTATTCTCTCGGCATAAACTGGAATATATCTGTTTACCTCAACTTAAAAGGAAGAAAAAGCACGTCCGTAAAAAAAAAAAAAAATCTTAGTCAGAAATTGCAGCTGCTGCACGAAATATGAGAGCTCTTCGACTTTGGAAGTTCATACTTCATAGACTGCCGTCTGCCATGAAAACATGCCAACGAAAAGGCAGCAGGGCCGAATTATCACGGAGTACTTTCGCATAATAGCAGCTTCAGACAGAAAAGGCTTACATTTCCATGTTAAAAACTTTTAGTATTTTCTTCTCAAACGAGAGAGAGATAAGAAAGAAGTGGTGCAAAAAATATTTCTGGTATATAGTTTAAGTAAACGTCCAAATTTCATCGAATAACTAAGATGGAAAACTCAAAGACAACCTTGTAAAATAGGGTATCAATCGGACACGAAATTTTCATTTCTAGTGGGATGATGATGTTATTATGCTGTGTTTCATACCTTCCCCGCTTTACTTCCTTGTTAATTGCTCTGTCTCACAAACTTCATAAACGGTAAGCAAGAAGATTGATCCCACAGTCTAGACAAAGAGCCAAAACCCCCTTTCCTTTTTTTTTTTTTCCAAGAGTCTAAAGCTGCATCGGTACCAGGTGGCGATATTTTCATGTACTTCAACTTGCACTTAAGACCCACTTTCCTTGTGGTACAAGTGCATCAGTCACTTCGTTTGTGTTGAATCTAATCCATAGCTTGTATATAAGGCATCTTATTCATGAAGTTCTTAAAGTCATTCTTGTTTTGCAGCATTAGACACAGGATCGTCTCAATTGTTCTTTGTAGATTTGGGGCATTTTCTAAAGCATATCTTGCAAGACTTTGAAAGCACTAGTTCTAAGAAAATCGGTGGTTGCCTTTTATGATTTTCTTTCTTCTTTCTTTTGATCTAATACCTTGTTTGCAGCCTAGTTTCTCAGCAGAGCTGCATTGACCACACTTAGTTGGTAGTTCTTCATACTGCATTTATAGAAAATTGGTGTGCTTTATGATTACCAGCTTTATATTAAAGATGCATCAAAAGGTTGGTTATACAATCAGTTTGCAACAGTCTTGGCAATACATTTTATTTTGGTCTTCTACTGTTGGACAAGGGTTAGTTAAACCCTGGAACTGTTCAAGTAGAAACATGGCATCCCCCAGTTAACGTGTTGCAGGTCCTATTATCATGGCTGTACTTTCTACTGTGGTCAAGCGAATTGATGTAAGTGGAATTGAATTTTAACATTGATTTTAGTTATACTGGAGGATTGAAATTTTAGTATACTTTCCTAGAATTGTAAGTTTTGGCACTCTGTAGAACAAGTTTACTTGTTACTGGCTGATTTACAAATGCCCAGTTTCTCTTATCAGCACAGTTGCAACCCAAATAGGTGTACAATTTTAACTACCTACCTAATTACTTTAAGCTACCCATCCTTCAGCTGACATAAGCTTTTAAATTAAACACCGAAAACCATTTTTTGGTCATCCAAAGAAAAACCAGGTTTTTTGACATCCTAGCCAACCAGTAACCAGGTTTTAAAAACACATTAAAAAACCTGGTTTTCTCGAAACCAAGTTTTCATAAAACCAGTTTTCTCAAGGGGTGCATCCAAACGCAGCCTTAATGTTTCTGAGCGTTTTGTATGAGAAAAGATTCACTGTGACAATCAATCACCAAACAGGTCCCTTGCGTTTAAAGTTCCTTTTTTTACTGATTTTGGTAATATATAATATTTTGTACTTCTTCGAGGCCATAAAGTGGCTGTTCACTCTTGTAGGCCCACTTCAACTAGAACAAAGGTTTCACCCTAAGACGCAAAGGCAAGGTGTACCTTCATTGAACAATTTTCACCACAAATGTAGCGCCGTATCGAGAAATTGAGAAATGTGACCCGGAAGAAAGTTTTGCCATCAAGATAAACATACACTGTGTTCTAAAAATAGTCACAAGAGCAAGCCTATTGCTTCCAATCATGCCAGATGTTACAGATGATGAAAACAGCAACTGTATGGATTGCATCTCCAATCCATATTTTTAAATTTTCATCCTCATACATTCGTGTACAATCAGCGTCCAGCTTATGAAAAACCTATATTTTACAAAGAAATTACACTAAAAAAGGAGGAAAAGAATTGTAAAAGAAAAGGATACCTCTAAATGAATCATACATTTGGTGCCATGGGGAGCACTGGCTTTTACAACATCAAAAAAGGAAGAGGAAGGAGAGAAATTAAGGGTCTAACAAATGGAAAGCACAAGAGCGGAGGTCCTTAACTGCTTTAGGTTGTCCCGCCAACACGCACATGGAATGGTGCACCGCTACAGAATATGGGTTCATCAGGCGAGTCCGTCCTGGCTCGTGCTCTGAGGATCTCGTTCGTTTCATCAATTACAGCAGCACCCAGTAACGTGTACTCACCAGGCACGAGGAAATACAAGGAAAATGAATGAGCTATCTCTTGAAGTGGGGGAACCTCCAAGCTGATTGCGGACAACACACCTTGAAGCATAACAAGGAAAGACGAGAAAAAAGTGGGCATCAAATAGAGAAAGCACGACACAAGAACAGACACCATGACAAGCACATTCCTTGGCTGGTCAATGGAAGATATCAACAATCTGTTCATCTAAGCAAATCTTTTGGAAGCAGGCAAAGGTAATGAAAAGGTTCCAAATAGTAGTACTGTAGCCCATCCAAAAAAGGGATAGTTTCCTAGTAGTAGTTGTGTTACTTGTGTAGCCTATCCCAAAAAAAAAAAAAGGCCTAGGAGAATTCCAATCTGTGAACTGACAGTTCCTTTTCGTATACATCTCAAGTCCAGTCCATAACAATAACGGAAGAGAATGAATCCAATAAAAAATCAACATAAATGAGAAAGAAAAGTGAAAATAATCAAGGTCAAGCTCAATTCACTGTGGATATAATTTAGCTTGACATACCTGATTCCCCACACATTGAAGACAGAAATCACATTCACCAATATCACTCGTCACATATTCTTGACACAATTTCCATATGATTTTTTTTTTTGAAAGTATGGTTCTCCGGAAACATCTTAAAACTTTTAGAAATAGAACCACACAAATTATGGCAAAATAATTTATTTATTTTTAGACATTAAATATAAAAATTTAGATATAAAAACAAAAGAAACAGAAAAACATAAGTCATATAAAAGAGGTTGACTTGAAAAAAGCAAGATATTTAACATTTTCAAAATACTATACGTTATCTATTTAACATATTTGAAAATTTCAAGATATTCTGCTGATATAATAGGCCAAAGAAATAGGTAGATCCCAGACCACTACATCCAGGACAAAATATATACCCTTTTAATTTCTTTTATTGAAATATTTTTCAAAAAATCCTAATGCATTTGCAAAGACTAATTTAACATAAAACATGTTTCAAGTCAAGTTGTTTATGAAAATATTATTTCTTTAACATTTAAAATTTTGATGTCATAAGAGCCATTCATTTTTTATTATTATAAAAAATTATTAAGCTCATGAATAATTAACTTAATATATGTTTTCCATCAAGTCATTCTTAAGATCACATGATTGCACAAAAAACACTTTAATAGTCACACCCTTTGTAGTGGTCTGGCATCTACCAACTTCTCAACAGGCTGGATCTAAAATTCTGATACATATATCATAATAGATGCTAGAGAAATACGGCAAATACAGTAAAGGCATAATCTTTCAAAATACCATAAATTGTAATATGAATTAATTTCATGACAAACCGTCAAGCCCTAGCCCATTTACAAAATGGGTGAGCTTGATCCAAGCCAAAGCTCTTTCAAGCAACTTAACTCCACCTTTTAGACAAAAGTCCTGAAAGGAAAGCATGATATTTTCTCCCACAGCAAAAATACATACCAGCCCAAAGAACCGTGGTCTTGTTTCCCTCAAAGCAATTTGCTCCAGCTACATCTCTGCAACTGACGCTGAGTTTCATTTTGATGACCTCCTTTGTGTTATTGCGAACAAGAAGTTCCATAGGAGTCATACGATGTGTCAATATGGAACTTCTTGGACTTGCATTACTTGTAATGATAGTCTCAACAGAATTCCCAACAGGACTGTGGTTATCAATATCAGCAAAGAAACGTTCTTTGGCAGAAATCCTAAAACCAAATGTCAAAGGGTCAGGTAGCAAGATATCCATAACAGAAGACTGCAATGCTGCCTGGATTGCATCTTTAATGTTCATTTCTCCAAAACTATTCCGTCCAGAATGCCATCTCACTTTTATTCTTGAAGTTAGGTTCTTGATAGATGCATTTAGCTCAGCTTTCATATGCTTTTCTGTAATTGCTGGACTCCTGTTGCCCTCTCCTGGACGAGGCTGTTTTCCAAAAAATGATCCATCCAGAACAGGTAGTTTGAAATGTTCAAGTGGTATTAGCACCCGGGCTGAGTAGTCCCTGTCTATTCGAGTCCTATGATAATCAAAGTCAGCATTTTCATTGTCATTTAACTCCAAGGCTCGCCCATTCATTCTCCCTTTGTGTCCTTCTAGCTGGACACACACACTGACATCAAACACAACATCTGTTGGATTAGACAACTCAAGCTCAAGAAGACGAAGACCCCAGCTTCCCCTATAGGGATCAATCTTGACCAAGCTGCCAGTTTTACCTCTCGAGTCAATACTATCATTGACTTGCTCTTCCTGAGAAGGTGCAGGAATTGTTTCTGTTACACGAGCAGGAATTTCCATAGACAGTAGACGAGCCTTAACAAGACTTAATCCTTGTAAAACACATATATTTAGTGGAACAACAAGGCGTCTACCAGGAGGAAGGACATGCTCACTGTTTGGACCTACATCTACAGCTTCTCGTGGTCCTGAAATATAGGTAGCAAAAATCAGAAAATTGAAAGGAGAAACCAGCTCTGAAACAATGATCACATGAAAATCAAATTGTCCTATTAATGCATACTCCAGGAAAAAATTGACAGATTGATGTGATGAGTGAATCAGAAATGACAGTCAAAAGAAAGCATAAATGATAACCAGAATTTGCTAGCAGCCTAAAAATGGAAATAATTTGGTAGCAAAGAACAATCATGCATATCTAGTAGTATGCACAAGCAGCTATAAAACGATAGTAAAAAAAACATTTCCCAGATAACCAAGCAAATACCAAATATCAACAGGTGGACGACGAATATTTGGGGTGATACATAAAGGTCACAAAATGGGTGAGACAAAGTTTTTAATTCCTGAAAATCAGAAAGCAAGTTCAGAAAAACCAAAGAAAACTAACAATTATAAAGAAAACATGGCTGAAGACTTAAAATTCAAAGACCTCTTAAACTAAGAAACAACATAATGTAATTTGTGAGGAAAGTGAAGCTCATGCAGTTTTAGCATAATTGAAAATGATCTACCACAAAATAATGAGTTAGTACCTGCATAATGAATAATTAACAGGGGACTACTTCCTTCTTTGGAAATTCTCCCACTGCTTCCAAATGTATTTCTGTTAGTAACGTTATCAGAATCCAGTAAACTAAGTTGCCAAGCTTTTATTGTCACAGGAATTGTGACTTCTGCACCAGGCTTCAGAGGGAGAGCAGACTTTAGAATTTCACGTGCAACTGACAAAATAGAATCTTGATTTCTACCAGAGAAAGAGATATGTGCCTCTTCAACAGGAACAGTCCCAGCATTTGCTATGTTTATAGAAACATCACGAATTTCACCTTCATACAACATGGCAGCATCGCCACCTCCAACAACATGAGAGCCCAATAGTGGCAAGGGAGGTAGCACAGAAATATTTGGTGTCAAAATTTTCCGGAACTTTGATGATCCACAGCTGCGAAAAGGATCTGAAAGTACCAGGCCCTGTGTGGCTCCAAGTAACAAGTTCTCAACATCTTTGAAAAGGTGTTCAGTTATTACACCAAAACAATGTACTATGCATCCTGGAACTGTCAATGGACCAACTGAAGTTGGAACACCAGATAATGATATAGTCTTGGCTGAGTTAGGGGCAAGACAAACACTCGTGGGGAAAGCATTGAAATTTCCAGAGTGAACTGAAAGGTATATGCTATCAACAGTCAAGTCAAAAGCACACGGATTTGCCAACTCCACCAAAACTTGAACTGGTTCCCCAACTATCCAAGTCAGCTCCTGCTTATTTCCATCACTTGGCTCTCCTTTGCTAAAAGGTGTGTAGATAAAAGGACCAGTAGGAGCTGATCCCATCCACCATTCCTCTTTTGCTGGATTTCTCTTTACAATATCCATTTGTGAAGGATGTAACGGAAAGGAATGTGACCTAAGAAATGGTAGAGCCCATAAAAGAGCAACATGAATATCAACATTTTATGCTATAACACTTGTACAGAGGCATCCTCCAAGAATTTTACAGAATGACGATGTCACGCAGATAGTCCTTCTCAAACTTCTATAGTGATCATTTTGGCTAGGTGTCAAATGTTAACATTTCTTTGACCTATTTCATAAATATTGTTATATTTCTTGAAAAGAATACAGGAAAAAAAAAAACATGAATTATGTCATGGTGTGTTTAGAAATGCAGCTTTAGTGCTTCTCAAAAAGAATGAGAGTAAACATTTTCAATTTAATTTTTTTTTTAATATGATCAGAAACTATAGAAACACTGTTGTAAGATAAAAAAAGTGTTTCTTTTCAATGAAAAACACGACTTTTCTATAATTTATCTAATTCAGTTATGCTAATATAAATTCAAGAAAGATGTACCTGATAAATGGAAGAGCAGGATCAGCACACCGAGTTCCTGAGGGGATTCTCTCGGCTGAATTTGTAAGTGCACTAGCAAGGCCACTTTGGCCAGCAGGAGTGATAAGGGGATAATAAGATCTAAGAAGGCGAGCTGCTGCACTCCATGCAGCAAGAGGATCGCCAGCACGAACAGAAGACAGCAATATCTCTCTAAGAACAACCATTTGGATGGTACTCCAGTGTGATTCGAACAATGCAACTACTGATTGAGAATGGTTCCTTCCACTTTCAGAATTGCAAGACTGTAGCTCTTTTACCTTTGAGCAATGACTAACACACAAGTCAACATGATAATCAACCCCATTATTGCACACTGCTATGGTTGTGGAAAATAAAAATTCCCAACCTACGACTTTTTCTCAATGACCCAAAAAAAAAAAGAGAAAAGAAACTTAGGAGACCTCTAAAACCTCAGTCCTTAACACGGGCAAAATTTAGGCTCACCCATAATTCAGCACTTCTATTAGAAAAAAATGTAAATATAGACAAGAAGTATGGGATAAAAGTTCAGAAGCAAATCGTGACTAATTTTTACAACTTTGAAAATTGATGGTTATTGATCCATAAAATGTGATAGCCCCCATCCAATTCAAACAACTTCGCTCCCCAAAACAGCTCCTTATCCTGATGATCTTAAATATGACTAGAAGGATTGTTGTAAATAAGCCAACATATTGGTTGCTAATCACATAATTATTATAATATGACCAACTACCAAAGCAGATTGCACAACTTTATTTTATGATTGGTTCTAGCTGCTGTGCACATCCAATAGCTAATACGTGGTTCAGCGATGAACTGCACTATGTTAATAAGAGAACTGGTACTAAAACATTCAGAAAGGTTATAAAACAACAGTATATGAAATGCATGTTATGTATATAACAGCAGATAAACCAAAGACCAGGTCCCCCAAGAACAAATGAGACTTAATTAGATAACATATGTAAAGGTAGCAACATGCCTTTGAAGATGAATAATGATATACTGAGCTGGATCCTTTACTTTGCACTCGATATGCTTTTGATGTCATTGCCAACACTTGTAAAGCACTACTAGCAGCCAAAGAATTGTCTTGTTGCAAATACAACTGAGCAACCTGCCTCGAGAAAAACGCAGCTTTGCGAGCATAGCCAAGGGTTCCAAATAAACGTGCTATCTCAACATACAAGATTAAACGATCGCTTGCATCAATTAGCGATTTTGCACCATCAGCAGCATTTGTTAACAAGTCAACAACTTCTTTCGCCAATTCTCGCCTGACAAATTAAATCCTGTGGTTAATTAGAATTTTGTAAAACATGGAAAGGAAAAAGGAAGTTCTTTTTCTTCCAGAAGGAATTCTCAAGATATTGCATTAAAGGTTCAAAATTTTGCCATATAGTGGCTATCAAATGTATGAAACTTCCTATAAGGCACCTAAATTAAATGTTTTAACACTGACATGCAAACCCAACAGCCAAATTTAAATTGTGTACGTAAAGGAAAAGTTATGCCCCTGAAGTAAGAATTTCAAGAAATTAAATTATAATAGCCATGATCAAGCAAAGATCGAAGAAATACGCTTTTTTAACACCTTAAAGGAAAAAATTGTCAGATAAAACAGTCGCACCATTCAATCAGGATGCTTCTGAATAATGGCCTTGTATCTTACCGGCAAAGAAACCTAGCCAATTTTAGTGTAGCCTCCAATTCAAAGCTAACAGTTGAAACTCTGCAACAAAAATGACAAGTTAATTTACATAATAACATCAGAAGCTATAATAGGCAAACTTACTAATGCGCCAGTTTAAAAAATCAAGTAATCAACTCCTGTGCCTGCATGTACAGCTGAGACCAATTGAACCTTTATGGAAGACGTAAAGACCAAATTAGTCTGAAAAAGGATTGTAAGTTTGTAACAGGCACAGGTTGATGTGGCACCAGATAAAGTCACTCTATCTCTCCCTCAACCAAACGGAAATTTTATGCACTAAATACAATCGCCAAATCCATCTAAAAAAAAATACGAAGTTTTAAACTATGAATAGGATGAAAAAACATTCACTCCAATACCTACAAAAAACATACTTCCGAATGAAAAATGCTTCATAAAGAGAAAAAGAAAAAATCATTTTCTCTAAGGAGACAAGCCACTGAAAATTTCATGTATTATACTATTATTTAAAACAGCCAAAAGCATCAGCATTAAAATAACAACCATAAGGTTTGACTCTTAGTCAGATGACCAAATATTCAACCCAATGCCCACAAAAAAAATATTTCCATATTAATTTTGACATTAAAATAGTTCAATAAAAAAAAGAAATATTTGCTATGGGAAAACATTTGGTGGGATAAATAAGACATTCTTGGCCAAACTACATCTAGAAATTACACTAACAAAAATGGACATTTGCCTTATTCACTAAGGGCATGGCAAGAGAAACATGTTTTATATCACAAAATGAGGGGTGCCAATTGGAGATATCATCATTTTTTGGTATGAAAGTTCCAAATTTTCTAGAAAGATGGAAACCCAACAGTGTTGATTTTTTTTTTTTTATGAGTAGGTTTGTAAATAGACCTAGACAATCAACTCCAGTTCTACCAAAAGGATCTTTTTTCCTTTTTCTACCAAAACAGAACATACTGTCAACAACAAGTTCATAAAACAAAGAAAAAAATTATAGGATAAAGAGAACAGATTATAATAAAACCTTTGGGCATTATCTTGTATAAAGGATCTTCTGTAAAGTTGGATCACATCATAATAACGGTATTTCACCTCATCCTCTAGGACTTGATCCTTTTGGCCCATCCGATCTATCTACATAGCAAAAGCAACATCAGTTACAAAGAGAAGTGCACCAGCAACAGACCTTCAAATTTATGTTAGCAGCCTCAGACTATGTAGAAATAAACTATTAAGTGAATAAATTTTTATGAATGTAAAGAACTAACTCTTTGCAAGCAAACTGCTTCATATATTAAGTGAGCAACTTACCAACAAGGCACATACACTGCCCTCCACAGCACCAGCATGCCAGAAAACATCCCCTGTCAACCTTGCAAGCTCAATCGCAGTAGAGTAGTGTGCATTTGCATCAACTGGAGAGCCAGCCAACAGGCAGTAATCCCCTACTGTCTTTTGAGCTCGCCCAAGCCGCCTTTTTTTAGCCTTTATCACCTTCAATCGTTCCAAGATAGTATATTAAATTACCAATCTGGCCAAATCCCTTTAGGGGAAAAAATACATTCATCTTATGACTAAAGACTAAGTTTCGGTCAAGCCGATTTACTGAGTTTGGACAAACCGGTTTATTCACTTCATCAACCTTGTTACTGGCCCACAAAGTAAATCATGGCACCAATGGATGAACCAATTAAGATAGAACCAGTAGATCTTTTTTGAGGAAAGCAACACATCCATGTTAAATTCAGCACACATTCCTCTATTTTACTACATTTTCCAAGTGTGCTTGTTTCCCTTTCTTTATTACCGATAAATGGCAAGTCTTTGTGAAATAACTCTTATGAGAAGAAAAATGAAGGCTTTAAGAGACCTCTTGGTTCAACCACAAACACTCTAGCATCCTTCTCTAGACGTGCTCCCGTCACAAGTCAAGAAAAATGAACAGCATCAACCTTGTTATTTGCAGCAAGGGTTGAAAAAATGTGGAATATCAGTTTTATTAAGGACTTAATTCAGGAGAGATGCTCCAAGAATCGAGTAAAGAAATAAACCTCCTCTGAGATCAGGCTAGCTTGAGAATCTAGAGGTGTCTTCACAATGGTTCCAGCAGATTCTGCACGAAGAACCCATTTTTCAAATTCCATCAATAGCGAGGCAGCAATATCTTGCATCATCGTCTGCAAGTGAAACTCTTGAGTGTGCCGATCAGAAGGTGGGAACAACACTATGCTGCCTCCTCTTTTACTACCATCCTCCAACTGTCAGAAGAAAAGGATAACAAAGAATTGTGAGAAGGAAACACATGGACCAGATAAGCAGATTGAGATATCACGAAATGATGACATGCACATGTGCAGCTAACTTAATTGGTAACGCTCAATCTCTAAGTTTCCTTGCAATGTATCCCACACCACTTTATCATAACCAAAAGGTATGTGTATATATAGGTTTCAGGAGATAGTGTGAGAACCTAAGGCGTGAGGACATCGAAGGGCCACAAAATGACAACCAAATTGTAAAAGGGAACACAATCTGCAAGGTACAATCAAGGTCATAAGTTGATGCCAGAGGACGATTACCTTCATATATAGGGAAGAAAAAGGTCGAGAGAGATAGAAAAGAAGTCAACAGATCGAGTCTGCCAACAAGTGGATAAATTCATCACCAACCCATCATAAAGTGGAAAGAAAGGTCAAGATTCAGCTAACAAGAATCTTGGTACAATGATAATCTGGAAGCTTATCATGGTCTTCAGGAATTTCAGTAATACTTGCAGAGAAATTTGAAATGCTGAAACGTGCATACAAATATTTAACAAAGATAAGGAGCAGAATAACAAGCGACCAACCCCAAATATAAATCCTCGAAGGTAATGCCGATTGCATTGTTTTTGCTCTTTCGTTTTAGATGCGCAAACAACTACATGTGTCATACAATGTAAATCTTCCGTTCAACTTAATCCTCCGCGAAAGCGACGAACGAAATTGATACCAGTCACTTACTAGGATTGGATACAAGGTTTTTACCACTTCTCAGAAATATTTCTCCTAGTGTGAAACAAAAAGACGCAATGCATATTCCGAGTTCTAATAACGTCAAAGGAATCATATAGCGAGCTCATTCTGCTAGCAGGACTCCTTCTAAACCCTAGACCACCAATTTTACCTCCCCCACCAATTCAAGGATCTCCCATTCCACCAGATCATAACTACTCCTTAAATTCCTTTGTGATCCGTCCAATCCAATTTCACCAATAAGAAAATACATAAACGAAAAGAAGAGGAAAATCAACCTGAGCGTCGTTGGGGCAGAAGGCGAAGCAGCGCTGGACGAGAGAGGATGAGTAGGGGCGGGAGGCGGAAGCAAATTGGTCGGTCACGACGTCGAGGTCGGGGAGGGAAGGGAGGTGGCAGAGGCCGATAACAGCGAGGATCTTGCGGCAAGACTGAAAGTCTTCCCAAGGGCTGGTCTGGGTTCCGCCAAGGAGGAAGCGGAAGCGGAGGCTGCCGGAATCCCAGGGCTGGTGAGTGAAGGGGCTCTTCTGGTGCTCTGTGTAGAATGAGCTGATGGCCGAGAGCTCCACGCGCTGGTGGCGAGAGAGCATTGCCGCATAATCCCGGAGTCGCGCCTTCGGCACGAGGCCGATCGGCAGCACCGCCACCCGGATCATACACCCGCCTTCAATGCTGACGTCCGGCTCCATTGGAGTTACAGTTTTCATTCGACTGAGGCCTCAACATCTTTATATGGACTAGAAGTCGATTCTTGATCTGTAGTTCTGTACCCAAATAAAAAGAACCAATAACTGAAAACCAAGTCCAAAACCATGTTTCTCCCGCTTGCGCTTTCGCCTCATCGTCCCAAGGGGTCGCTCTTGAGGAACCAAATCCCTCAGCTCCGAACCACAGACCCTTGAATCCAATGATATGCTTGAGAATGTACAAGTGGAAGGACAATATTGGATTTGGATCCTATGGGACAGGTTTCGGTTACGGTTACGGTCTAGGTTTAGATAATGGCTTGGGTATATCGGGTTGGGTATAGGTATATGGATTTATGATAGTATTGTATTATGGGTTTGGCTTTGTATTCAAATGTGGATCTTGGTTTGGGTTTAAAGGAAAGACCACAGGTTTCGTTCTTTAATTTGAGAGAAGAAGACGCCGCTTTTCGGCATTACCTTTCCCGTCATCTGTCCACAGGGTTTAGAGCGAGTTTTCGGCATTACCTTTCCCGTCATCTGTCCACAGGGTTTAGAGCGAGAAGCTCTAGACACTGCGTCACATACACTCATACAGATGTAGAGGACATAACTCGAACTGATAGAGGCCTACAACATGTCCAATATCAATCTGCACCACTCAATCAGAGGGTACGAGCCGGCAGACTAATCAACTTCATAGGCCCCAAACTGGGCGAGAATATGGATCAGATGCCAGTACATTGATTGAGTGGATCGTGACTCGAATCGGACACAAGCAGAACAAACGCCACTGCATTCTAAAATCTTAGATGCGGCATGCACATGAAGGAAGGGGAAGAGTGCTTGTATTTGATACTACCAGCAAAGAGATTTACAGATCGTAATTAGCACTAAAAACAAGAAAATATTACAAGCTATAGACAAAAGTTGATTAATGAGGCCACCCAGCTCAAGAGTGAAGCTGAGGCAAATGGTGAATACGGTACCAGGTTGAATGCATCAGGTCAAATGAAAAATTATGCTGACTTTCAAGCCACTGTCAGTGCAGCATCCACCACCATCTCTCTTCCCCGCAAAAGTGTCACCATCATCACTAATGATATCCCATGCAGTATAGTGGACCTTGTTTACAACTGCTTGAGGAACGCTTCCATTTCAGATGATGACATGAGAGAAGGGTGCCTGTTGGCAGAGTCTGGATTCTTGGAAACAAAAGCACCGACTCTAGTTTCAGCACCTTCAATGCTTGACTTGGCTCGTTTAGGTGTCAATTCAAAGAGATCAACTGGGGATTTCTCCTTAGGCCTGAAATGAGACTCAGTTCTTAGATCATCTGTTTGGCCTTGCCATCTAGGAATCATGTTAACTGCAAACTCATTGTCTGCACCGTCAACTAGATTTACAGTTCTCATTGCAGAAGGAAGACTTCTTTCTGCAGATGAATCTTGTTGCTTGTTCTGCTGTTGCTGCTCCTCTATTATTTTCTGCAAATATCTGTTTTGTGCTTCAATACGCATTTGTAAGTGTCTCTGCACCTGATTGTTCACCAGAACATGCAACTAGTCAATGAAGAGATTCAAACAGATAAAGCTGGGGGAATCCATAAGCAACCAACAGACTAAGATGCAGGTCCAACTAATGCTGCAACATCTACAGACTGCACAAACTGCCATATAACTTCACCACATGCAAAAAAGTGTCAAGAAGAAAATTCGCCAACGAGAAAGTCACATCCAAATGCAGGGTGGAAGAAACATTCTCTGTACCAACATTATAATATTATATTTGGAAATGATGCATCAAATATATGCTGTCATGTACCTTGATTTTACAATATCTATATATGAAAACAGAACCAAATGATAGATTACAATTTTCTTTTGTTTTTTCAGAAGTCCCTGTGTGTAGGACCATTTGTTCTCGATCCACATATGGTTAGACCTTATGATCTGTTAAAGCAGCACTTTTTTGCAGTGATACAAGGACCAACACAGTACCAATAAAAAAGGAGGAGAAGCATCACAGACCACAATTTGTTGATAATAATTTATCTCACTACTGTAGTCCAAGGTAGCCAGTGTGCATTTCAGGTCTAAATAACAATAACAGGCAGTACTACCTATGAAGTTCGCTACAAAGTACAAACTTTTCTTAATAAGAGTGCAGTGATAATCAACATCTGATGTTCACTTTTAAAAGTATAAGCATTCCAGTAACAACTAAAGAACGTAGACACAAAAAGCTGACTAATGAGTGAAACTTGCAAATAATGCAAGGTTGTCCAGAATGCATGAATTACCTGTGGCATGACAAAATTTGTCTGTGTAGTAAGAATCATTGTGATGGACGTTTGAGAGAGAGAGACAGTAATTGTCAAGCAAAGATATAGATGCATACAGGTCAACAAATACAGCTGAGGGAGCTACAGCCCACTGGTAAGTTAATGAATAACAAAGAAATTGCACCTCTAGTTGTTCGTGCAATCTCTTCTGAACCTCCATCTGCATCTGAACTGCTTCATTGATTTCATCTCCGCTGAATCGGTATGCAAGTCATCAACACAGAGGTACACAGACATCCACAAAAAAGAAAAGAACAATTTATAAGCATATGTGCTCCGCCTAATTGAGAAAACTATGCATGCTCAACATGAAAGTTCTTTCTTTTTCCCCTGATACAAAAGGTAAACCAGAGTGGACCATGGATTGATTCTGAGTTGATAAAAATTACCCCACCCCATTGATCATGCTCGTGCAAGGGTGTGGAATGGACGTGATTCTCAACAAGGCAATAAATACCATTTGGTCCAGCTACATCAACCAACTTGCAAGTATTCAAAAGAGAATCTATCATCAGTATGTACATCAATAACTTATGAAAAAGCGTATATTTTTCTGTAAAAATGACACACAGTGACAGTTTAAAGCATTGTCACAGATATCAAAATATTTTGAGAGTATCTGAGAGTATCACAATATATAGGAAAAGTAACTAAAAGGAGAAAGTACACCATTGTTTCAAAATTTTTGAACTTCCAAAGTTTAGTATTATATGTTTCATATACTATTTCCTTCCTTCTTATTCTTGAAAATTCCCCAAACTTTCTGTCAATCATTATTTCTCTTCTTGAAAATTGTTAGTCTATGATGAGATCCGCAGGAAGATTTGCCCATGAAGCTGTTCCTAACAAGACGAGAATCATTCTATAAAATCACACTGTTTACATATGAAGAGAACCAGTCATAACATACTGGTGTGAGTCATTATCTTTAGGAACTTCCATTTCTTTCACAATATTTGACTTTCCTCCTGCAATGAAAAATAAGAGATACAATAGGAAATGAGTTTTTATTAATTAAATAGCTCCTATAACTCCAAGCTCAATGATAACAAGAGTGAATGAACTGACCATTTGATGAATCTGGAATATACTTTGCCAGCCGATACTTCTAGAAAAGATAAGGGGAAAATATCAACCATAAAACAACAAGTTTAGAATTCACCACCAGGGACTCGTCATAAATTTCACCTGCAAGTGGCTCTTAACATGGAATATTGTGATCCCCTGAACACCCATGAACTTCAGCACACCCTTAGGTGTTGCCCCTACCAAATCAAATGAAAGACTTGAGATAATTCTAGAAAATCATATACAAAAGGACACCCACCAATAAAATTTACTGCATGGAGCCATGAACTACGAAGTAACATATAAAGATGTTGACCTACAGAAGAATTTTAGTGAGTTGGACTACTAAGAAAAAATTCAATGGAATATAACATTATTCACATTAGACTAATGTCTTTCAAGTGGATCAGTTATTTCTGATAGAAATTCATGTTATGTGCATTATAATTAACTGTATCCAACAATTCTAGTACCTGTCTAAAATTATTATTATTATTTGGAAATACACTTGGCTGCATGATTGTGAACAATGTGCATATGGATTCCCAAGTGGCCAACGCCAATGTGGTCACAACCAAAATCAACCTGTTACAGAAGTTTTTGATTGTCAACCAAATCAATGAAAGTTAACTACATCCAAAATAGAGGATCCTAGTATCCAAAGCCCCATGTCTGAATGCCTTTGATAAGATCCATAACGCAATGTTAAATGGACACACATGCACATGCATGCGGGCATCAATAACTGACAATGGGATAGATCAACTTAATCCATTAGATGTAGGTAACAGTGGAAAGTGCTGCAATACTTTACTTTAGCTAAAGAAACAGGATTACTTACTATCGGGCCCTCCAAGTTGTGCAATGGCCTCGACAAATCGATCATGGAGATCAGGTGTCCAACGAAGACGTTGTTTAGTTGATCCTGTTGCACTTGTTGGAGCACGAATTCCAACTGAACCTGGATGAAGACCAACATCTCCTGTCGAGAACTGTTTTTTCCCATGGCACTTATGAGAAATGGAAATGAATTCTGAACTTTTATCTTCATGAAGCATCTTCAAACAAAAATGGAACCAAAAGTTAATTTGTATCAGTATAGATTCTTAAGCAAAAAAATGCGGCTCAAAGCTTATCCCTTGCAAGCACTATTGATGATAATATGCTGGGAAAAACTTATATGGGATGCTTGTCTTAATCAAAGATTCAATTACATCCACCAGAAAAGACTAAAGTAACAGGCAATATATGCAGAAACATACAAACTGATCATTCCCAAATTCCCAATACTAGCTTTAATCATATTGTTGATGATGAAACAAAAAATTCTGTCCCCTTGAGGTCAGACAAGGAATGCTCTTGGACACCTTATCAACAATATGCATGGACATTCATATATCTTCTCCTACCTGCACTTGGATTCAGATGCCATGCAACTCTCATCGTTCTGTTAGAAATTTCAAATCTGTGGTAATGTTTAAACGTTTCCTATAGAATCAATGTTGTAGAAGTTAATCTTCAACTTATTGAACAAGTTTTTGATAGAACAGAACTTATCTCACGCATGGAGACCACAGTGTGAATAATCAAATTCATATCTACCATGACCATGAAAACATGGACTCTCCATATACTAAAAGAGGGTTAAATCAAAATGCATAAGGCTAATGAAATACTATGGTATCATTCCTCCACCACTGACAAAAAGAAACAAATTAATGGTTCTTTGTGACATGCAGACCAACCAACTCACTGGACCCCAAATTTACCAGTTTTGTGTCCCCACTACATACCATACCACAACAAGGGTGAGACTCCAGGCTTGCAACAAAATTTTTTGTTACAGAAGGTTATCGTGCTCAAGCATCTGCCCTGCATGGACATGGACTCAAGTCCAGATTGACCCCACGTCAGATATACAGCAGCACATTTAAAAAAAACCAAGAGATGTGCATAAACAGATACTTAAAAATGGAAACATCACAAGAAGCTTGATATTTTTAAGGACATCAGATTCTTAAAAGGTCAATTGTATGAGGTTTAGTCATGCCAATGAGAAACCATAAAAAAGGAAAATAATAAGTAGATGAAAAAATATAATAAAGGCTAAAAAGAAACGCAAGCTTGACTGTGTGCCCAGTAAGCGGTGTCATGGCACCTCTAGTGTCCTAGTCACATTAGGTTTGCAAAACAAACAAAACAAAACAAAAATAGTATACTTGATTTGGAAATTTCAGTTCACCTGCCTTTCAATCATGGACATGACAATATGGACTATCTCTTGCCTTCTTTCATCCCTGTTTTGCTTGTCAATGTAATGTCATGGCTCTGTGTCTCATTTGTATGGGAAACTGTTAGGAGCAGTTGAAGGCTATGACTTGAGCCTAGATACAGAATCTTTTATAGGTAGGCAAACAGTTTTTCTTGCTTTTAGCTAAGGACATTTGCTGAACCTAGAGGAGGGACCTCTATGTAAGGATTATATTGCTCCCTTTCTTTTGCTTTGTTGCTTCACCTAACCCCGTACTTCTTCAAACTAATTGATCAGACAATAATTCCATTCCTTAAAAACAAAGACACCAAGACCATGTTAATATTTATGTTCAAACTTTTCAGCAACGCAAAGAGGGGCAAAGCACTAAAGTCGCCCGCTAATCCAATACTCTCCATGTCAAACCAATCTTTCTTCTCAGGTATTGCCCCAAATGAGGAAGTCTGCACTCTTTGTCAATGATATCTGACCATGCTCTTATCTGACTCAGAGCAACACAGCGAAGGCTCTCTCTCTCTTTCTCTTTCTCAACAGCCATAAAGAAACAGAACGCCATAACTAGAAACTAGAAAGAGCACAAAACCGTGTCTTCAGAAGATGGATTTGCAACAGAATTTCAGGATAATCACGTAGATGTATCATATAAAAATCCCCATACCACACCATGGAATGAGATCAACCCCTCGAAAGCATAGCGCGCAACTCACAGAAGCAACCAACACCAACTTCACGAAAAGCGTCCGAGTGAAGAAAGAATCAAGAAACGGGTTTGTTTCTCCTCAATACTTACAGAGGGATGCTGCTGTTTCATGGGCCGGAGTGTGAAACCTTCCAGAGTTGGTGAGGCGCTTCAGTTGTGTGTATGACAGAGAGAGAGAGAGAGTTGGGGAAGGTTTTGGCAAGCAAAGCCAAAACTGCCATTACTGTCAATGCCCACGTAAGCGGACACTGTTTCAATAAAGTTTTCAAGAGAATCTAGTAAGCGGAAGAGCAGCACGGCTGGAGAAAGAAACCCGAATACTTAAAAATAATTACAAGACCGTGGGTCCCATCTCCCTACCTGACACTTACTTCAAAACATAAACCTGATTTCGGAGATCTCTCATCCGAAACACGAGACCCGGAAAAAATGGTGAATCCGATAGGAATAGCGCTTGGTGGGTTTGAATCTTCATAGTGCACGCAGCCAAGGACGATATTGCAGAGATATGTCGCTGTTAGGGAAAGAAGCATTAGATCTGGACCACTTACCTGGATCATGATGTGGTCTTGGATACCTGCTCATATTGTCTGGTTCATTTGTTAGTAGTGAAGCAGCCAGAAATTCAAGTCATATGTGGGATTCCAGTTGAAAAGGAGCAAAATAACCATTTATATATTGTTCATGGAAGTACAAATTTGCCGAAGTTGGATGTTACCAAATAGTTAAAAGTAAAAACAAAAACCAACCACTGCATAAGCATTAAAGAATAGCTTGCAGCGCACCAATGCTGTGACTTTACTAATATTTTATGATACTTTCAGGCTTTCAGCGGTGCATTTTTAATTTTCAACCATCAGGTACCCAGCAAATTTGGATCTTCCTTTTTTGTTCATACTAAAAAATTCTACAAGCAAGGGAGACATGTGCCAGTGCCCCCCTAAATCCATAAAATTATAGTCTTTGGATTAGTGGGTTTGAACAAATTGCAGGATCTGAATCTGTACCAGCTAAGTACATTGGGAGCCGGACAAAATTTGGATAAAATTATCAAATCTTCATACTGGATCTCACGACCCGGACTTCTAATTCGATGTTGACAGCCCAAGTGCAGATATGATTTCAATTGGAAAAGTTGAATGTAGGACTGTCCATGGATCGAATTTAAAACGAAAATCCGAAGGCCAAGATCCGAAAAAGGGTGTTGAGGTAATGGAAATGCTGCCGTAAGATCAACTGATGATGGACATGCATGGTCCAAAAAAATCATTTTGGTCAGAAACAAGTCAATCTTTAGTCAAGTTAGAACTTAGAATCCTTGGCACTTGGCAGCTTTAATCGTTGCACTTTTCTTTTTCCATATTATATAAGGAAGCAACATGTAAAGTGGTTGAAGAAGGATGTATGGTTTCAAACTCTTCTTTTTTAACCAATAACAGAAGCTTCTGATCTTTTTGATGTGCACCAACAAATCGGTTTGTCGGAGTATAACATAGTTGGTCGAATTGACGGAACGATGAAAGGTCGGCCATCAATTTGATTTCTACAAGCGATACTTTCTTGTAGGTATGTGACGCTTAGTTGACGAGTATTCTATTTTTTTCGCTTAACCTTTAAATAGCACCGAACCCTAATTCATGCCATTGATGCGATATAATTTTTTTTAATGTCGAGAAAAAATTAAACTTTTTATAACAGCGTCAAAATTATGATTTCCACTTCATTTTTATATGAATAAAAATTGTCTGAATGTTTGCCCTTGAGAGAAGTATACGTTCTCACATCGTTAGATCCTAAGTGATTTTTTCTCGTCTGTAATGAGAAAAAGGAGGGAGATATCATTGCACTGGCCAAAAAGCTATGAATTCCTCCTAGTAGTCATTTTTATTCCCTGTTATTTTGATACACCACTTTGCCCAATTTCTTTTATTTTTTTTACAGTTTATTAAAAAAAAAAGGAAAAGGAAATGCCAATCATGGCACTCGAGAAAGGATCAATTCCTATCAATCGTCAGTTCACTTTTAATTTATATACAATATGTTAGTCGAAATCACGAAATTAAAAATGATGAAAAATGGACTCTTTGTGAAGTGCTAGAAAAAATTAATCAACAAGAAAAATTCAGAAAGGTTGCGTGTTGATGATTGCAGCTGCAGTAAAAGGAGTTCGAGATCTAAATTAATTAGCAGTGATACTTGTTATAAACACTGCACTAATGAGTGTTGCATAGTCCACATTACCTGACTGTTGAATGTACTTTTGATATAGAGGTATAAGTTATTATTGCATGGATGTCCTAATAATGAGAAGTCGATATATAAGATGTGGACATCCTATTCATGAAAAGTATAAGATAATTAAATTCGATTCACTTCATTAAATACGCAACAGTCCATTCATTGAATGATCACTGTTGAGTGACAGACCTAATTATTTTGAGAGAGAGAGAATAATTGGTAGATCCCAGACCTCTAGGTTAGGGATAAAAATCAAACTCTTTGGAACTGATTGTTAAAACACTTTTTTGCATCATCAGAAACATATATTAAATGAATGGCCTTTAAGTCTAGGTTTGTTTTTATAGCAGTAGAAAAATGAACTGCTATTATAACATCAAAATTTCGCTAGTAGAAAAATTAATATTTTTCATAAAAGTAATGTGAATTATGACATGTTTGTCAAATTAGTGTTTATAAACAATCTACAATGTTGATATTTTGCTAAAAATATAATTCAACCAAAATTTAAGAGGTCTAGTTTTTATCCCTGACCTAAGTGGTCAAGGACATACCAATTTTTCTATGTATATATAACTGAATTGTACTTGGGCAAAGTGTAAGTAGTTTACCTACTTTCATTAATATATAGAAAAGGGCTTGGGGGTACCATGCACCATTCAAGAGAAATGGGTATAATCAAAGAAGTACATATATCCATGATGGGAGATTGAAAGAAACTCATTCTCACAGTCATGAGCTAGATTTGACTACATCATACATAACATATCCTCACAAATAAAGTGAATGGCTGTGTGTGTGTGTGTGTGCTCGCGTGCGTGCTTGTGTGTGCAAGTGTCGATCAACTAGCTACTAATTATGTAACTAATAATTTTTTTAGGTGAGCAGGAGAAAAAATTGATCCTACCACCTAGATAAGCAGCAAAGATTCCACCTGACCCCTTGTGCTCCTAGAGTAAAGGGTATATTTTTGATGTCTCGAGATATGCCACCCTCTGCTGTGGTTCGGCTTGTGCATCAGCAGCCCCCGCTTGCGGTACAAGGGGGTTGACGCTTCGGGGATTCAAAATGGGAACTGGCCGTTTACGACTGTTGCACCAACTCCCTTGAGAACCACTGTAGTAGTAATTAAAGTTCACAATTTCCAAGTTCCCCGATGTTCTTTTTTCCGGGTACGAAGCATTGTAAGTATCTGTTACTCGAAATGTGAGAGGAACAGCCAGATCTGGAGTAGATGTGGTGCAGATAACAATGACGAAACGGCCACATATGAGTCCGGAACCATTCCGGACCTAACAGCTGCTAAGCTGGGGCCTACATCATTAAAAAGGAGCTCATGTTAGATGCACCCACCAGCAATAGCATTAGTGTGTTTGCAGGTCTTTGCAGAGAAGGGGACAGCAAGAGTTGAGAGACAGTATTCTGCCAGAAGATTCAATGCAGTGTATGGCTTTGATCAAATTTGTCCTTGAATGTTTCATTGTTGCAGAAAATGTCTTCTTGCTGATCACTTCGTATTATGTTATATTAAAAAAAATTTGAGTTTTGCATGTCAAGGCAAATTGATCATCGTGAGAGTACATTCATGGTAGTGATTAGTTTAACACAATAGAACCAGAACAGATATATAAGAAGTCAGGCTTTGGAGTTTGGATATTGGGTTGGGGAGAAAAGAAGCAATGAACTTCCTAGAATCATACTCGATCCTTTTTCACTCCATTTTCATGGATCATTTCCCTTGTTTTGTTTTTTATTTTTAGTTTATTCATATCTCTCTTGTAATGTGTGATGGTGGAAAACAATGCCATAGATTTCGAGCGTGTTCATGGAGAGGAGCTCACAGCAGTGGCGGAGCCAAAATTTTCCGGCGGCTGAAATTTTTACGGGGCCGCACCTGCCCCCATGTATCTCTACCACTGGCCCATAGATTGAAGATCATCAACTATACAACTATAGGAAAGAAGGAAAGTTATTTCAGTTTCTTTAATATATATTTTGGATACTTTATAAAAATCAAAATTCTTAACAATATTAACATAAGAAATAACCGAATTTTAGTCCAGGGAAGGCAGGAAAAGTATGTCCTTTTGGTTGTGAGTATATAAGTTCACGTGCTTCCTGCTGCATGATGTCCATGTACACGCTTTTTGGACATAGTTAAGCACCAGAGGTTCAAACAAAAAGAAGAAAACAGGGAAATTCTATCTTCTCAGAGAATCTTGCTCGAACTTTTTTGTAGTGTTGAGGATTTAGAAATGCCATGGTTCTAGATGATTGCTTTTAGGGGCCAAATATTTTCTCTTCGTTCTAGAAAGTGCTTGTGTTTTTGAATCCTCCCCCGCGGTTCTCATTTTTCATATGTGTTGAAGTGTGCCTTTCTTTTTCGTTGCTTTCTTTTTGTGGTAAAATGATTTTCTTATATTTTTAACCACCTAAGACTGTACAAAAGAAATATAAATAGATTTCTTAGTTAATCTGTAATGGTAAAAGGCGTAGGCGTTTCTTTGAAAGGAAAAAAGGAAGTAGGAATCGATTAGAGATTGGGTTTATAAATGAAAATTGTGAAGTTTGATCACAAGAGTCACAGCACCTCTACCGTGCCTCGTTCAAGGTGAACAAATGTGGTCTGGGCATCCCGTGATGTGGCCCATTTGAGCAGGCCCTGGTTTGGCTGGCTCGTCTACGGATTGCTTTTAGCCTGTTCGGTAGCGGTGTGGGCTCACGCAAACTCGAAACTAGGTTGCTCGTCGTCGCATAGCTAGTCATGCAGGAGGTGTGTATGAGAGACATGTCTTTTGTTCGATTCTTGTAAAAAGCTAGAGTCCTGATGATGCTGAGAATTGGAATAAAGAGTGTTATTCGGGGGTTTTGAAATAAGGTTGTTGGTTGTCTCCTCTCCTTCTCTTCCAAGAAGAGGCAAATGGCATTTGAGTGGTCGGGCTGGCGCCTGACCGGTGATCGGCCATGCTTGGGTTGTGAGAATGACCTCAAGACAGCTCGGATCGATAAGTCAAACGGCCGCAGGCTGCTAGAGAAGGGACCAAGCCTGCCCGGAGCAAGGGTTCTCGATCGGGCCGGGGCCGGCGAGGCTCATTGCTTGGCTGGGTCAAAGTGTAGGTGGAGTATGTTAAAAAGTGGCACATCCATAGGTATGGATAGCATGACCTAAGGATAGGCTTTTCTTTTTGTGCTATCAAGCTTGAATTTCAAAAGTTTACAAACATGGATCGTACTTTTACTCTGGAAAACTTTTCCCACATCAAATCCTATATATGGTATAGGGGTGGTGAGGCATGTCCTTCACCTTCGAAGCAAGAAGAAGAACAGAAAGCCGAATGTCGTCTTTTCCCCATCTTTTCAGGAAAATAGTGCCAGTAAGGTCGGAGAATATGTATGCAAAGTGCAAACACAGAAGAAAAAAGAAAAGAGTGGACATGTTTAAGACAATTTTTTTGAATAGTAGGTTGATTATCGAGTCCCAAGATTGTGAATATTAATACCTATTTTTTTATGAAGACATTTGAAGGTTTTCAACTCTTATAGAGAAGATGCCGCATGTTGGTTGTCAAACATTAAGAAGGTTTCTTGACATTGTGTTTGGATCTAACTCACATTAAAAAGGTTTCTTGACATTGTGCTTGGATCTTACTCACATGGGTTATGATGCAGTGGGATGGAGATAAAAAAAAAAAAGAAGAAGTCAAAATTAAAGAAAAAATTAAATTTAAAAAATATAAATTTTGAAGTTTAAAAATACACACTCACAGACACCGGTATTTGGGTAGATCACACGTACTAGTGTAGCTCAGGCTTGGATGACCATAAAAAAAACGTGATTTTATGGAAACCAAATTTTCCAAATATCTAGCTTTTTAACTAATTTTTGAAAGATGATAACTAAAATATTATTTTCTATGAGAAAAAAAAAGGTAGGGGTGTATGGTGGTGTAGTCAAAAATAAAATATCATTCTTTTATCATTTGTTTGTTTGTTGGGTATATGGTGGAAAACAAACTTCTTCATGCAAGAAAGTTTGAAAAGGAATTTTAACAAGCGCAGCAAATGCCCCAGATGGAAGCGTCACCAAAGGATTTCAACTTAATAATACGAAGAACTACTAAGATCATTTACTTTCTAAGTTTCTTATGAGTACACCATTATTTGCTGCCCCAGATGGAAGCGTCACCAAAGGATTTCAACTTAATAATATGAAGAACTACTAAGATCATTTACTTTCTTATGAGTACACCATTATCCATGTACCGATAAAATTCTCAAGATCAAATTAGTCCTTGCTGCAAGTTAGGCAGCATTTCAAAATTTGAGAAAAAAAAAAAACCTTAGATGAAGGAGGAAAAGGAAATCAGGGAAAAAGAAAGAGAAGGGACTTGGTCAAAAAGTGGGTACTTGTTCAACCTTTTCGATTTCCTGCATAATATTTTATACATTTTGGGCCTGTGCACATTAAATTCCTACTTGTTCCAAGTTTCTCTCTTGTATCTTAACAAGAAATAAAATCTTCATTCTTCTTCTTCTTTTAATGGAGCATACTCAATTTCGCATTAAAAGTCTACAAAGGGACCACAAATACAGGGTTGTGAAACGTTGTGGAGATGAAGCCATTGAAGAAGAGTCAATTCTGCACCATTAAAGCTTTGCTTGATGCAGCGCAACGCCACGCGTTTTCCATGCTTTGGCCCATTCTTAAAATGCAAGGGAACATACTGACAGGCCATTGTCGTGCATCTTCCAAACCAAAAGAAGCATATAAACCAAGTTCTGAGTTGTGCACTGTGCTGACAATTAGCCATGAGAGTCGAGCCAGATGTGGCCTGCCCCTCTCTTGTTTCCTTTTTTCCTTTCTTTCAGATGAGGGTGAGCCATGAACGCTCAGCTTTATGAGGTGTAGAGCAAGGTTTTCAACTTGATATCCTTCGTGTAATACGAAGAAGCTACCAGAGAGGTGGTGAAAGATGATGATGTTGATCTACTGTAGGCCAAATAGACAGGTAAATAGATAACATGCAGTCAGCTACAATGAAGGAGATTGTAGAATAGGTTTCAGATGCAAAATGGGAAGCAGAGTGGAGACTACTGTTCTGCCACATTATCTAGAAGAAGGAGAAAGGTAAAAAGATAAACAGGTTCGTGAAGCACTGTTCTGAGGTCTTCAAGAAAACACAAATCCAAGGCACCAAGATCTCATGTACTCATTCACATGTTGTGGCATGTTAAGAAAATTTTCATTCTATTGGTCGACACCAAATTGGATGACATTTTTTTCCGTTGTTTTTTCTTTTTTTTTTTACTGTACTGTTCTTCAAAGGTTCGATTTTGGTTCAGTATAAAAAGCGCATTAAGGTACACCAAACCTCTAGTTTCGCAGCAGAAGTACTTGTCAAATGATTCTTATTAGACTTTTTATTTTCCTATTTTATGATGTTAGAACTTAGAAATCAGTCAATCACCAAGTCTTATAGGCATAAATGTTGCCGTGTTTTAGTCTTCTCTTGATTAAATGCACAATCAAACACACGAAGAGAAAGTTTAAGGCTGTTTGCTTGCTTTAGGCTTTGAAAAGCGGAAAAAGTTACAAAGTAACTATTTGGAAACAGTAAATTGCACTGTTTGAAGGATAACTGTGGACAACACTAAAGTTACGTACTCATATTTCCATGCCTTTCAAAGGTAAGGTGTTTCCAACATCTGATTGTTGAGCCAAAAAAAAAAATCATAATCAGATTATTTTTTGAAACAAAAATATGGTGTTTTTAGATAACGTATTGCGAGAAACACGATGCTCTTCTTACTAAATGGCAATTGCATTGTTAATGGTGTTGCCTAACAGTATAACTAGTCGAACATGAGGATCATAAAATACAAAATGACTTACAACTGGCCGGCCATATCAAATGTAATTTATTAAAATGGTGATAGCTTCACTTTGCAAAAGTTTCTTTTGACGTAACATCTTTGTATAGTATGAGAACTCGTATGTATATGGGACAACTGTTCAAGCCATACGCCAGCTTTACAAATTTTCAGTTGCACAGATGAATGCAAAATGTTTGACTTTGTAGCATTCAAGAAATTATATTTTAAGTAGTTTCAAAATTCAACGGTCTTAGCTTTCATACCTTTTAAAATCTGATCTGGAAATTATTTTTCTATTACTTTCTTATAAATTCTTATAATATCACATGTTTTACATTCCTATATATAGTTAAATTTGAAAAAAAGCTTAGAAGAAAAACAGCTTAAAGCACTGTAAGACACAACTAAGAGGCATAACTAAATTATTATATCCGTTTATCGCTAAATTAGTTTGGTATAACGATGTCAAAAGAAAGCAACAGAGCTCTTTTTTTTTTAAATCTCGATGTGTAAAAATTCTT
Organism: Nymphaea thermarum; assembly: GCA_011799765.1. Lineage (NCBI taxonomy): Eukaryota > Viridiplantae > Streptophyta > Magnoliopsida > Nymphaeales > Nymphaeaceae > Nymphaea > Nymphaea thermarum. The sequence continues at coordinate 132,793 of JAANDH010000338.1, forward strand.
TAGGTTGTGTTTGTTTCACTGTAGATCTTCTGTGCTTTTGATAGTCTAGAATCTTATATCCATAGATTTAAGGTCGGATATTCCCTCTCGATCAAACACCTTAAATTCATGATCATTTAACATGTACCATCGATTTAAAATCCATGCTACTGTTTAAACTGAGGATGTCTCAAAAGATAAGCAGGAAAATATTACACCCGTCTTTGTTCACGAACCAGATTACTATTTTTGCCGCCAAAAAAGAAAAAAAAAAACAATAATGTGCTCAATTATTCCGATGTACATTGACTGACATTTGTTGATTATGGTCAAGATTCTCCATATAAAATATATACAGTCTCTACAATCATGGAGTAGGAACAATGGCCGAAGATTTGTTCCCTAAGATTGAAGAAAAAGCACTCAAGGCTCCGAATAAAGACACCGTCTAGGGGGGCCGGTTACTGATCTGGAGCATCATGACCTTTCCCCTTCTCTTGGTTGTTTCTTCGTTTTCTAGTAGTCAACTAGCGCTCATGGATGAGATTAACACCTCAAAAAATTACCCACTTGCAAAGGTATCCGAAGGTTGTGAAATGCATCTGCAAAAGAGAAAATGTGGAAAAGCTGTCTCTCTCTCTCTTTCTCTGCAGAATCATGGCGCATGGGTGGTTTATTCGATCATATTGGCCACAGAAGTGCGACCACCACTACCAACTACAATCCATTGAACTCTTACCAGACACACACACAGAGAGAGAGAGAGAGAGAGAGAGAGAGAGAGAGAGAGAGAGAGAGAGAGAGAGAGAGGGAAGAAAGGTAGTCTGCCAACAAATCCACTAGCCATGGTGACTAGTGAGGAAGAACAACTGGTGGGGAATCAAAATCCTGAGCTACCAAACTGTTGGTGTAACCACAAAGAACGTTGCATTAACTCTCAGAGATGCAATTAGCATATCATGAATTGCAAGACAGAACATACATACAACCAGTTTGTGAGAGAGAGGAAATTACGCCATACTGATTATTGCTCTAGAAATAATACAAAAAAGAAGATATATCAGGAGACGGAGAGAAGAGAGAGTTTGATCGCAATCATCATAAAACCATATATACAAGAATCAAAGAGAGAAACACCGAAGTATCATGCAATTATCTCAAGTCGCCCTTCCAGGGTGGGCGAAAAAATTGATTTCCATCAACTGCAAGTGATCTCCCTCGAAACGACTGCCACCGACGACTCCTCAGCGGTCCTGCCCCTGTTCACCGGCGCCGGAGCGAGCACGTACCTCGCGGAGAAATCGTGAAGCCGCGCCTCCTCGTCCAGAGACTCATCATCGAAGTTGAGGGCGTAGCTGAGGGGGTCGTACTTAAAATCCCCCGCGTGCCTCGTTCTGCACATGCCCTCCCTCCCCACCTTCGAGAAGAGGCTCCTGCACTTGTCCCTGAGCTCCGGCAACTCATGAGCCCGGCTCCTCAGCCAGGCCGACGATCGTCGCAGCAGCCTCGGCTTCTCCTCGTCGGAGCCCTCGTAGCAGCGGAAGCAGCATGAAAACATAGATGGAGATCGATGGTCGTCGCTAAACATCTTAATCAGAATGTCCAAAGAAGCAGGAAATCCCTAAACCCAAAAGGGGCTTTCGATGAAGGAACCGACGAAAGAAACGGCCAATCGGGCTACCAAAAAAACTTGCAAAGCGAAGGAAATGGGCAAAATATTCAGAAATCAGAAAACAAAACAGATCCAGAAGAAGATCAGGTGGAACCAGAAGATAGATCGAATAAATTCTAGCGATACTGGGGGAAAGCGAGAGAGAAACGGCTAAATGGTCAACGGAAAAAACTTAAAGACGGAGAAAAAGAGGTGGCGTTACTAAGCAAATGTTACAGAGAGGAAGTAATAGAGAAGGGGAGAGCAGAGGAAGCCTGAAACTGAAGCCTCTTGGGATTTAGCCGCAAATTTGGGTTCATATTTATGGGTTCCACCCACACACGGATTTGACGCAGAGGGGTAGAGAGGGAGAGCTTTTTGGGGAGGGTTGGTTTCCTCACTCGGTTTTCCGACGAGGGGAACCCATAGTTTTCAAAACACATCATTCATACATCATCACGTACTTATCTGAAACCGAAAAGACCAATAAGCCCGCCACTGGCAACAGCCTCGGGTGCTCTCGGAGAGGACCCTACCATTTTCAGAATATTGTTTCGGAGACAGCTCACTGCGAGCGCATAGCGAGAGTGGCCGGTTTCCGGCAGCAAAAAACGGAAAAAAGGGAACAACTTTTCCTCCCACAAAATTTTCCGTTGGGACGCGGTTGCTGTTTGGCTCGATTTGGATGTTCGCCCTACTTTTCTTCGATCTTTATCAGGAAATCTAAGTTTGGTGTTCGGTGAGGGAGCTTTTCTCTCTTCTTTTTCTCTGAGGATAAATCTGAGAAATTTTCATGCCATAAATGTTCAGGTGCCTTGGGAAGCATCTCTTTTTCTAGTTGGGAATCCCAATCAAATGCCGAATTCGATAAAACTCGCTTGGCAAAAAGTTAGTTGAGACTATAATCACAAATAAAGTTCAAGTTAGTTGAGACTATAATCACAAATAAAGTTTTAAACAGTGAGGTTTTTCTAGTGGGTTTTAAGAAACAACGAGAAAAATAAAGAAAATACGGTAATTTAAAAAAAAATAAAACTAAAAATAGGGGTAAAATAAAACAAGTGATAATAACACAGCATTAAAAGATAAAGTAGATTTGCAACAAATAAAAAATGAAAAATGAAAAACTATTTAGCACTAAAAAAATTAAAAAATGAAAAAAGCGAATTTTTTTTTATTCACGTGGTTGACATCAGCCTTGCATTTCTAACTTGTATATTGAAAAAATAGTTTATTAGTAATTTTTTTTGTTGTTTGCACGACACAACTTAAGTAGGTGACGAAATGATCTAAGAAGTTCTGAAGGACATAGCCTAAGGAAGTGGGTCTTACGTGCAAGTAAGTTAAAATACGCAGCTATTCGAAACCTTTTATACCCAAATAAAAGAAGGGGGCTTCCCCTCTCACCAGGGCTCTCCTCACCCCGGAATGATAATGATATGATAGGAAATAGGCTGGCTATTGGAAAAGCTTTCGCTAGCAAGATTTACTTTTGTTTGGAGGAAAATTTTTCCCATTTTTCTTCAACCACACTTTTCAGGTCGTTTCACCACCTAAGCGCCAGCCTCACTATCTTGTCTTCATTCTAATTCCCAACCGCCTTTCTTTATTTTATAATGATTGGTGTTACGTCTTTATGTTTATCTGTAAGATTTCTTGTTTAATGTTCCATTAGTCACTTTCTTAGCACTCGAAATACCTTTTTAGATTAACTCTGAGAGCCCAATTTCCTTCTCCACCCACTTTTTCCTGTGCTTTCGTCTTTGCATACCAGTCATTCCACTATTCCAGTCACCATAGACGGTGCTTTATGACATACATATAAAAAATCTGCCCTCCTTAGATGCCTATTTGATAGGTCAACCGTCATAGCTCATTACGTCTCGAGCTTTACACTAAACAAATCAATATTAAAATGCGAGTATGGTAGATTGGTATGCTTCTTGTTGAATGATGCCCTCGCAAAAATGAATGGAAAGATGGGCATTGAATATATGTATAAAAAAAGAGTTTAGATCAAGTCTCCAAGATGTTACTTTAAGCTTTTACATTTTTGTAACATATATATATATATTGGAATTCACTTGGGGTTTACCTTCCAAGGAACATGCTTTTGTTCTAAAAGGGTTCTTTGAGATGCAAAAGAATGTCTCAAAAACCTATTTCCAAACTAGGGTTAATAGGGCAGTTGGTTTGAAATATAGATACTTTAGCACCAAAAAGCGAGCTAATAATGTACTTTATGTCCCTTCAAACAGAAGGCAGAGGAAAAGAAGGGGCTAGCTTTAGTGCAAAGTAATGCAGTCAAGGCGTCAAAGACAAGTCCAACGGCTCCAACGCCTCTCCATAGGAAGGATCCATTGAAGACCCATTATGCCTCAACGGCTCCTGGTTGGCGAATGGTTTGGGGGTTTACAATGAGTCAAGTTAACTTGGGTTCAACTCGAAGTTGGTTTCAAGTTATACTAGCTCTACTTGTTTAAACTCGACCCGGCTTGTGTCTTATTTGTTTGGTAATTTTCAGGGGTATGTAGGTAATTTTTGATGAGTTTTAGTGCCTTTCTAATAGTTTTTCTATTTTCATTTAAAGAAAATATATATACGGATCAAATCTATCCTTTTTCATGTAGCATGGATTTGAGATTCATGATCCAATGCCTTTGAGGTCCCCAGCTTGTTTTAACAGAAGATCTAACATGGCACATCTCAGAACTGAAATCCTACGCTTTGGAAAAAATATTGTTTAAACAAACAAGGGGTTTGAGATCCATAGTTGAAATAAAAACCCAAGAACATGTGATTTCGAGCAGCAGATGCACAAAATTTAAGATATTCATATAACATCGGATTTTAAGTATTCAATTTGAAGAAAATAAAGAATGCAGCAGCTAGGGTGTCGCCTTAGATGGCAGAGTCTAGCAGCAAGTCTTTCCGGCCCTAGCATGCTTACAAAAAAGAAGCCGTGCTTGTTTAATTTGACCCTCCTCATGAAAAACTTCTGGCTGCGGTCATGAGGAGTGCTACGGCCTCTCTTCAAAATGTAGAAAGAACATCTTAACCTAACTAATTTTCACTTTTTATAGTCGAATTATTCATGAAATTTCATTGAAGAATTTCACGAATTATTCATGAAAGCATGGGAGTGGGAAAACCAAGAGAGAGAATTTACAGCAAAAAGGCACAGACTACATGAGCTGCTGCTGTGATGGATGATGCTCAACTGAATCTTAACTATCGATCTTTACCATATCCACCTTTCTTTCTAGGCGGAATCTTGTTCTGAATTTTTTATCTTTTTTTCCTGTTTCCTTTTTGTTCTTATTCAAACTATTCAATTCATTAAATACCGATTTGATATAAAAAAGGGTGCTTGCTCTTAACACTTTCCGCCGTTGTTCGCTTCACTAATATTTGTTGAGAAAAAAGGGATAAGATAAGAACAAAAGAAGACCTCCCCATAGGCGTCATAAGGTGCTCTTCTCGAGTCCTTTTTAAAGTATAGAAAGGCGTGCAAGTGCGTCCAATGTCTTACCAATTTATACCACTTTTTTGACTTAAAAATATTAGTTTATGATTTTAATGTGAGGCTTGCTTTTTAGGGGTGAACAAGGTATACTACCAGATAAAGTTCGGCTACTGATCCAGTTTGTCGAGTTATTTGCTTAACGAATAGAGCTCGAGTTTATGAGATAGTTCGTTCAAATAATCAAGTTGAGTTTGAGTTCAACACCTAACTGCCGAGTCGGGCTCGAGCCTTAATCGAGTTTGTCGAGCCTTAATCAAGTCGACATAGTCAAACAAATTTACGAGTTTGTCGTGCCTTAATTGAGTTGAGCTTGAACTCAACACGTAACAATGAATATTAATTCTATTTAAACGAGTTTGTCGAACCGTAATCGACTCGAGCTTGAGCTCCACATGTAACAATGAATATCAATTCTATTTAAACGAGTTTGTCGAGCCTTAATCGAGTCGAGCTTGAGCTCCACATGTAACGATGAATATCAGTTCCATTCAACGACTTTGACGAGCCTTCAAGCTCAACATGTAACTGCCTAGTTGAGCTCGAGCTATTCTCGAGATCAAGCCGAGTTGAGTTTAAGGTTTCATTAGTCGAACCGAGCTCGAGTTCACTCAACTAAAACTAAACTCAACTGGTATTCACTCCCGTTGTTTTGAAATATCAGTTGGCCCAAGAGCCTAGCCATACCGTTGTTCCTCAACCCAACTTATAATATTAGTTGACATGAATGGTGATGCGCTTTCTTTTGCGTTGAAAGTGGAAAAGGTTCACTCTCGCGGTTACATTATAAAAATAACATAAACTTTCACATATTTCAATGTGATGTTATTATAAAAAATATTGAGCGCTAAACAAACAAATTAGTAATATAAGACCCATACTTGAGATTTACCCAAAATTTAGCCTTTAGGTGAAAGATTACCAATAAATTGTCATTTTTCATTTAGTTCGATGGGTTATATACTATTTTGGGCATACCATGCACAAGTAACTATCAAATCTTTTATGTACCAGATTTACTCCGTTATTGATTTCAAAAAGATCAGATAGAAGGATTAAATTATAAATATAGAAAGATAAATTGTTTTTTTAAAGAGTTTAAAGTTCCCCTCTTCAAAGACGAAATTTTATTTTTTCATTTGTTAAATATAGAAAGATAACTGGCTATTTGCAGTCTTATATATTGCCTTTCAAGATAAGATAATGTCTTTTTTCAATTTACGCATCTTATGATTATAGGAAGTCCTTCAAAGCAGCAGTTGACAGGAAACTTGAAGACCACATCAGAAAAGTATGCTTTTCTTGCACCGGCCGTTTTCCGATACTCATAATATTGTAAGTGTATGTGTGTGTGTGCGCGCGCGCGCACGCAACAGTGTTTTATATGCAGTATTCCCCAATCTTGTAAGGAAAGTTTTGTTTCTTAATACACTTCACTTTATAGCTACCATTTGGGTCTTATATCTCTAGATCAATGGGAATTTAACTTGGGTCCGAATTCATTTCGGATCTAAATTTCGAATACCTTACAGTCAGCTACAACTAACCATTGAGTTAGAACAGTGAAACATCAAACCATTCAGATCCAGATCTGGGTCGGTATTATGATAAATCAGATCCATAACACTCCGTGCATGTCTTAACATTAAATTAACCCATCATCCATAGTCATTTTTCACCAGAGGTTAATGATACCCGTTTAACGGTTTATGACGTAGAGATTTTGTAGTATCGTTCTTATTTCATTGGATGTCAAATAAGAGACAGAAATTTATGTAGTAGAGATTCAGCCATCCTTTTATTTATTTTACTTTATTTTAAGCAACTCTATATATATATATATATATATATATATATATATATATATATATATATATATATATATATATATATATATATATATATATATATATATATATACTTTGTACTTGTCCACCGGACCGGAAGTATGTGGGCAAAAGCCACCTTGCCAAGGAAAGGGCATGCCTGATCCCCACTTATCATGAGGAAATGGTTTCCCCATGGAGAGAGTGCGTCGGTTGCTATTTGACAAAGGCGTGGAGCCCATGTCCCACTCAAACGCGCCTACTTTCTTACAAGAATGGGACATTTTGGACCCAGAAGAAGAAGCCCACTGGTCGAGACCAGACCATATGCCTCGCTCTGAACCCAGCAAGGCTCGACCATCATGTGACCCAACCAGCTTAATTGCACCCCGCTCGGGATACACTCCCACGTTGCCAGGTTCTTCTTGGCGATCATCTCATTTGTCTGCTTCTCTTCTCCGTCTCATTATTCCCTTCTCCATTTGCCTCCACCAAGGCAAGTCCTCCGTCGTTGGTGCTTGAATGGTTCTGACTGATGATCTACAATGCTCCTTCTCCGGCACTAATTTGTTTACTTTTCGCATTCATAGACGAATTCTTTATCAACGTACATATGTTCTTATTGCTTTAAGAGTTTGATTAAGACTAAGTGCGGTGTTGAGATTTTGAAGGGGCATCTGATAAGAAGAATATCGTGTTTTTGGAACATATGTTCTTATTGCACATGTTCTAAGAACACCATGTTCTTGCTTCGAGAAACATAGTGTAATCATGTCCAGCATTTAGTTACTTTATTTAGATACATAATTAATAACCACATCATGTTTTTTTGAACAAAAATACATATAGCGTCTTTGCAACATATATTGTAAAAACATCTGTTTCAAGAAGATGACTTTTTAGGTAGAAGATTCTCTCTCTTTCTCTCTCTAGAGGGGGTTTAACTCAAATTTTCGATTGAGCAATCTTAGAGTGAGGGTGGGCAAACACCCACCTGATGTAGCTTTGCCCCATCGGCGGGGCTGCGCGAGCTGAGCTTCAAGTTGAAGGAGGTCAAGAGTTCAACATTTTCAGAGAAGAAATGAATCAGTAACAATAACTTTTAATTAATATGACATTGAATCAGACTACTGTAGAACAGAAATATCTATAGACATTTCATAACATAAAAAATAGGAAAAAATGCATGAATCTTCTACATTGATGAAAAATGTGATCTAACTTTTCCTCTTCTTGTTTTTTGCCTTTTTGTGCCATAATTGAAACACAAGGACCACTTGAATCTTCTGGAGCAGGACTGCCAAATATCAATATGGAAGAGCAAAGATCAGGTGACCATGCAAGTTTGCTGAGCATTTTTTGTTCAACCACCATGGCTGTCCATTCAAGTGGTCAATACGACAGCCGGCAGTGCCGCCGACGGTAGCGGCACGTGGGCGAACTATGTGCGCGCCACCTGTTTGTCAGCCAAAGGGTCAGTGAAGATGCCAAAACACCAGGGATGAGCATATGGACCAGTTGCAGGAAAGCCATGTCTGGTACACAAGGTGGGCTTTGGCACACCACATGCACAGTCCATTGGACCCCAAAACTGACTCAACTTGTTGGACCACAGTACACATCATGCCTTTGTTTGGTTCCGTAGATTTTGTCTGGGTGGTGTTGTGCACTACACGTTCAGGCTCTTATCACGTCTCACAAACTGCACCCACCTGAGCTGCATCAACCGCGTGACCTACTGTACCTATGTCTAAAGGTGTCTCATATGCACATTGACATCTCTAGCTATGCCCCCGAGGAGTGGAAGTGTATTGGGCCGTAAGGTGGTCCAGCTCCTCCAAGGATTCAAGTTCAAGCTTTGGAGTGGTCACTGTCAAGGTCAATAAAATCCGGGGTAACCCCCCAGCATCAGTTCTCCGGCAATACACTCTACATTTGAACCGTAAAAGGTCTCGAAGCATGCCCTATGAAAACCCAAGGAGGCGGGCACAGGGAGGGGGTGGGGCAAGTGACCTCTCTTAAAGGCGGTGGAATGAACCATTCACCATAGTATTATTGTGGTCATTTAATCCGTATGACACTGTTGTTACTAATAGCGGTACATTCAGATGTTAATGGATTGCATTTGAATTGGATGTATTTTTTACTGTTCTTGATCCATTGGATGTTCACGTATTTGGATTCAAATTCAGATTCAATGTCTAGTATTCCCTATCTGAACATGATTTTAAATTTACAATCCAAATCCAAACTGAATGGGACTTTTGTTTTCTGATTGAAATCCAAATCTGACTTAGATACACAACCAAATTCAAACCCTTATTTCAGAATATATGGATAGTGGACATAAAATATTTACTTGAAGCTGGTTTTGAATTAGAATCCGAGTTTGAATCCGATCATATATTTCTTTAAAATTGAATCCAATTCCAAATCTGATCGGATGCTATTTCTTAAATATGAACCTGATTTGATTTCTTAATTGGGTGCTGAATGTTTTACATCGGCCCCTATAAGTTGATACTTGAGTAGAGTAATTGTAACAAATTTAATATGTTTTTTTTTTTCAATTTTGTAATTTTAAAATAGATATTTGCCAGAAAACCACGTACGCAAGAATTTCGAATGATGGTGAAGAATCTGATATTCACAACATTGGACACCAAAACATAAAATAATTTCCATTGGGGTTTGATTCAGGGTTGCAAATGGGGTTGGATCTGCTAGTCAGATTTTGTTATATATTTTTTTTATAGAACGTCACTCGAGATGTTTAGCCATTAGATCGAGCCGTTGATTCGAACAATAAGAAATGTTTAAGAGTCACATCTAAATCGGATATACTCTTAATTATATTCACTGTATAATATATTCACATATTTAGATTCAAATATGAGTTAAGAAAAGTCGTATCTGAACATGTCATATTTACTTTGCATTTATATCTGAATCTAAATTTTGAACGGAAACCGATTGACTTTTGAAAATGTATGATCATTGGATGTAAGATTAAATTTGATTCAAATATGATCAGATGTTATTTCTTAAATCTAAATTTAATCTGATCATACACTAACTTTTTTCTTCAAGTATGTAATTTCTCCAGAGAGGCAACCCAAATCGAATATGTCGGCATCCCTAGCCAATGGCCATAGGAAACCATGAACATATTTTGACTGGAACTCAGATCCGAACGTGACCAAAGGAAAGTTTGTGTATCATATCCAAATCCAAATTTTAAAGTCACAAACAAACTGAGTTGCCCCCAATCCGACTTTTAGCTGCACTTCAAAAGTTGCACTGTATCATAATGTGACTTCTGAAACGTAATTAAGAATGTTACCTAAAACCAAATGGGAATCTAATGGAATATCATTTCAATAAAATCTCTTAATCATATCCGACTTATTTGAAGCCATTGAATCAACTCGATTCACATCCGTCCGTCGTAATCGCTCAGAAAGTCACCGGCACGGCCGTCGCTAATAAATGAAAGCAACTGCTCACACGACCGTTGGACTCCTGTGACCAGCATTGAGAAAGAAAGCCTCATCTTTTTAAGTACGGCCCTTATATATATATATATATATATATATATATATATATATATATATATATATATATATATATATATATATATAGAGAGAGAGAGAGAGAGAGAGCCGATAAAATGAAAATATATAGCAAAATTTGGGGACAAGAAGTCCCCTAAGTACATAAGCAAACCGCAGAAACGAAATATAAGCAAAGAATATATAAGTTAGTATCACAATAAAACGTAATAAGAGAGGTGAAGAGAGAGTGGACAATCGGAACAGTAGAGTCACCCAGCAGTAGACGAAGGACGGCGCCGTAGCCGAAGAGCAAAGTGAACATCTCCCTGCACACGGCGTGCCACAGACTCCGACGATGTGAAGGTGTTCCTGAATACCCTGTTGTTGCGCTCTTCCCAAATGCGCCACCAAGAAGAAATGAGCCATAACCTCCAAACACGACCCCAGGTAAAAGACATGTGAGAAAAAGGACGAAAAAGGAACAAAAGGCGAATGGATGGTGGGTTTGGGAGGTTGTTAACGAAGGAATGCCATGTAGAGGTAAGGACACTATAGAAGAAAGGACAAGAGGTAAAAAGATGAACCCGAGACTCAGCCGCGGCAAGACAGAGGGGACATTGGTTAGCTAAATTAATACCGAGACGCTGCAGGTGGTCAAAAGTATTGATGTGACCAGCAAGGAGAAGCCAAGCAAAAGCAACGGCACGGGGAGAGGGACCAGGGGACCAAAGAGACCGGGGTGGAAGCGACGCAACAGAAGAACCAAAAGAGGCCAGGTAACAAGAAGAAAAGGTGAATTCACGGGAAGACGATAGAGGCCAGGAGGGGGG